>CM021108.1:418624186-418675990 GCA_007115665.2 Sequoiadendron giganteum
GGAATTTCGCTTCCCCTGATTCTCCCTTTTCTTTTATCTTTTATCATTTTTTCTCGGATTTGGTCTGTCTCGCAAAAATCCGCTTCCTCTGGATTTTCCCAAAATCCATAGTTGGGTCATTTTATTGATTTCATGCTTTGATGTTGATATCTCCCATTTTTGCCAAAATCCGTTCCCTCCAGATTTTCCCGAATTGTCCGTGTCTCCTCATTTTTTTTGGGTTAGTTGTAACTGATGTTGTTTTCACCAAAATCCGTCTCTCGCGGATTCTTCTAGGTTTTCTAGGAAAATGTTAAATTTAATGTTAAAGGAAAATCTATTTACTGATGATGTCTTTTATTGATGAAATGAACTTATGCTAAGTGTTTCTAATGATATTCATTTATTAATTGATGGATTTGAATGATGTTTTGGGATTTTGCATGCTTGGTTTGCTGGAATCCGCATGGTCTTGATTTTTCCGAAAGTCCTCACCAGGGTGGAATCTGCGAGGGGAGTTAAATCGCGAACTCTGATTTCCTACACTTGTTGATTCTTGTGGATCTAAATTTGGTCATCTTCATGTGTTTTTATGTAGGATCAGGACAAGGTGTTGCTGGTCGAGGCAAAGGGAAGGCATCAGACCCAGTTGCAGAGACTTCAGCCATCACAGATGCAGAGAAGGTGAAACTAAACATAAGGAGCAGGATTCTTGAGAGCAAACTGACCTCAATCTAGTCAGGGATTATAGACACAAATTTGGGCATGTGGGACTATGAAGAATTCAAGGCCGAGATGTCAGCACCAATCCCTCCTTTGCTGGCTAGGGGAATGGTAGATTCAGGATTGGCTCATGTAGCTAGTTTCCCCTCCTCAGTACAATGTTATGAATCGGTGCTTGAATGTGCCAGAAATTATGATAGGGGAACACAAAAGATAATTAGTCCCCAGGGGAGGATTCTGGCAGGTTTTTTTCCTGTGGCCATTGCCTCAACCTTTGACATACCTGATAGGTTTCATGCGATGGGTTTTGATATTGATGGTGCTAGGAAATATTATGAAGAAAATATAGTCAAGTCTCAACAGGTGATTAACTCTTGGCTAGAGAAGCCTAAATCCCATTTCTACAAATTGCCTAAGCAACTATTCAGGCTTAAGTTCAAGAGGGAGTACAACAATTTCATCACTCTTCTCAATAGGTTGGCGGGATTGAAGAGTGCAGGTGTGTTCGAGACCTGGATGTTTAATGTGATCGCTAGGATGGAGCAGGGAATTGACTATCACTGGGCAGGGGCCATCAATGCTGTGATTCATGAACAATTATGTAATGTCTTGCAAACCAAGAATTTCACAATGACTTCTTACTTAGTGTATTCATTGGCTAGACTTCACCCATACAAGGGGTTAAGCACTAGGGATATCTTTGGGCAGGATGCCATTTATGAAGTATATCCACAATTGCATTTAACTGGTGGGAGTTACACGAGATCCAATGATGCATTCATAATGTATATCACTAGATTTCTCCAGGGTGTAGAGCATATGAGAATCTCAAATAAGGCTAAGGAATTAATAAGAAGATATGGGGCATGGTTTATCTAGTTCCCAACTTTCTCCTATATCAGAATTGATGGTTTCCAAAGGGCTCCCTATAGAATCCATAGGTATCCAACTGATCGTGTCATATTGTTGGTAGTCACTAGATAGATTTGTGACTTTGACAATGTTGTGAAGGGAGAGATGCACAAAAAAGGTTTTGGGAATGACTTTCCCTTGAAGATAGGAATGGGTGAGGTTTGTGATTCCATTCAGACTAATCATGCTTCTGAGGAAGAGATCAACACTTTTGGTTTCTCTTTCCATTCCAAGATAACAAGGTTTGACATCATCGACGAAGCTCAAAAGAAGGCCAGTAGGGAATATAGCCATAAGGATAATATTGAGGATTACTGGATTAATCTTGCTGATGAGTTTGAGGTAAGAAAGAAGTTCTCTAAGTTGCCAGTGGATTTGGTAAGGCTGTACAATGTGAAGGCCATCCCTGACCAGGTGGAAGAAGATGAAAACTTAATCTAGGGCCATGTTTATGAAGCAGTGAAGGACAGGCCAGTTGGAGAAGTTGACTGGTTGGAGGAAGAGAAGATTGAATTACACCAAGTCATGACCTTGGTGATCAAATATACCAAGATGTGGTTGAAGCACAAGATATTGGAGCTGGAGAGCGAGGGTGTTCCATGCAGCTATGATTTGATGGGAGACTTAGAGTCTCATTTTGCTTTCGAGGGTTCACTTGAACCTAATCCAAAGGGAAAAGAGAAGGTGGATTCTCCTTTCAGGATCCAAGTAAGGGAAGTTCAAGATGAGAATGCTGCAGAAGTAGGCAAACAAAGGAAGCCGGTTACCAAGAAAAGGAGATGTGCCTCTAAGAAGGAAGTTGAAATGAATAATGAAGAAGAGGAGGAGGTTGAAAGTGCTCCACCATTAATAAAGAGAAGAAGAATCACAAAACTATCACAAAGGGTGGAGGAGGCTCCTAAAGTTGACAAGGAAATTGAGCCACCAGTGGTAGAGGTGGAAAGATCAGGGGAAAAAACACAAGTATATATGAGGAGGTCAAGGAATCCTTCTCCAAGGGATACAACAGTAAAGGAGAATGTTTCAGTGAGTATTCTTGTTATTGAGAAAGTGAATGTCTCTATTCCTCAGGATAATGGTAACACATAGGAGTAACTAAAGAGGGATGAAGATCCCAAGGATTTGGGTGAAGAAGAGTTTTAGAAGGGAGAACTCTATAATGTAGAGGCGGAGATTGATAGGCTAATACAATCTCCCTTAGTATCACATGCAGGATCACCTATGAGGGAGAAAATGAACAAGTCTCCTCAAAAGGAGGAAGAAATACCAGCTAGGGCCCCATCACCAGTACAGGTGGTTATGGAGGAGCAGGTAAATGAGAAGGAGAAACTCATCATGGACAATCCTAAAAGTCCAAGTGTTGAAAAGGATACAACTGTTGATCAGCAGAAGCAGGGGCAAGCTAGGCAGGATACAATGCCTGCTGGGTCCACTATTCTAGACTGGCTAGAGAAAGGGTTGAAGAGTAAAATTCTGATATTGAAGGATGCTCCTCCTGATTGGGAAACCCTTATGGAAAATGTGGAAAAGGAGAAAACTAAGAAGAAAGCTAGGGTTGTGTCTAGGATTGAAAGAGATGGGTCAGGTAACAAAGTGGTTCACATTGCTACCCATGCAGTGATCATAGGCAGTTTGAAGAAGGTTGTGCAAATGAGGCTGGAGTTAGAGAGGGAGAATGAGAAACTGAGGAAGTATTTGCAAGAATTGATGAAACCCTTGCAAGCTATTGGCTCCTCCTCCTCTGCTGCAGGATTCTTGCCCCAGGAAACAATCTCTGAACTTGAAAAGATGAAGGGTACCACACATGCTACAGTTGGTTGGTTACATGGTGTCCAAACCAAGGGATGTGATTCTATCAAGAGCATATTGTCAACTCGAGGAGATGCAGTAAGATCAGTGGACTGGCTAAAGGCTATGTTGGCTCAGGATAATGTGGATACTGACCTCCTACTATAGAAGACCACAATTATCATGGGATTCACTACGAAAAAATTGGTAAAGTGTGGGATTCTTCCCTTTCCAAGAGTTTCTAAACCTTAGGAATGGTTTGTAATCGTGCAAATGAGGCAAAAGGCCTTGAAAAAGATCCATAAATAGGCAAGACAAATTGAGGATACATTGGCTGGTATCCATGAGAAATGCATTAGTGCGCACCTATCTTAGGGATTCTCCTATAAAATAGGCATGTTGCCTCATTTGATAGGGATATAGATGAAGATTTATTTTTTTGGATAGATTGAAAAATAGATAAGTAATATTAGAAATTAGGGTTTATTCTCAAGCAAGTGTGGTAACAGAAAACTGGAGTTGTTGCTACTTTGGATGATTTAATGTAAGAAGGATATTGTGTTTGGTATCTATCTTGTGGAATTTCATCTGGCATGGTTCTTGTTGTTCTATCTTTCAAATTGCTTATTAATTTATGATTAAATGGTTTGATAATGCTTAGGGTTTCATGTTTGGAATGTTTGCAGTGATCTCTAGTCCATACTTTTTGTAGTTAGCTGATTGTTAGCTGCTTTGCAAAGTTAGCCTGGACTTAAAATTGTGCTTAGTTTAGTTATAAGGATTTATTCATCTCACTTGCAATAGAGTTGGTTGAATGAATGTTTGTAATTTGAAAATATTTAAATACCTTAGAAGATTGCACTATTTCTGTGAAATTGCAGATTCATCTGGGTCAAGCAGAAAGTAGTTTATGAGAGATCGGTCCATTTTGAGCATTTTATCTTTTGGATTTTCAATCTTAGGGTTAGAAGTAGTCTTAGAATTATCTCTAAACCTTTATCTTTTTTCTGTTTCTTTATTATCATGGTTCAAATCAAGTTTCAAAGTATTAATTTATTGTTCAGATCTAATAAGTTTGAATTCCAGTGTTTGCTTGTAGTAAGGTCCCATTGTGATTACCAACATTTTCACATTTATCACTGAGTTATTTTGTTGCATTGTCAAGACCTGACATTAGATACCTTGGGGTTATCTCTTTTCCCATAGAGATTTACCTTTCAAGAGAGATAGGATATAACATTTGTCTGAGTTGTTTGCCATGCAGAGAGAACACCATCAACACTAATCTTACTTTATTTCATTCTAATTGATTGAATAATGCCAATTATTTAATTACACTAAAACACCTTATTCCCCTAAGTTGATTAAATTATTAAATCATAATAATTTAATTACGATATTTTCCCTCCTAAATTTGAATAATTAAATCAAACTATTCAAATCAATTATCAAAAATGAAATTAAACTAATGCAACTTTGTTTGTAAAAGTCAAACTTGATTTGCACATTCAACTCCAAAAAGGAATTAATTAATTAAATCAATTAATTCATATTCCTCGCCCACTTTATGATTGAGAAAATTATGATTGTTGGTTGAAAAAATCTAATTTGTGAACTAATCAATCTAATTTGCTAACTAAGCCATCAATTTCATAACTAATCAATCTAATTTTCTAACTAGCCATCTAAATCTTGACTAATCAATCTAAAATCTTGATTCATCAATCTAATCTCTGACTAGCCAACCTATTCCTTAATCACACAAATTGTTCAATCAACTTTGCACAATATTCTCATGTCTAAATCCTCTCAGCACATTTTGACCATTGATCTAGATATTCTCCAACATGATCCTGATCATCCATTTCAAATCTCATTTTCTATATAACAAACCTCTTTCCCCGCAAATAAGGATCAGAGAATCAACATCATTTTCACAACGAAGTACTGCTGACATTCACAACCACCATTTTTATAGCTTCAATCATTTCTTCAAACAACCAACCAAGGCATCGTTCTTCAAGCTTTTGCACATGACCTATGGAGGCTTCGCAGTGATAATAACAACCCAACATTAGGTGAATACACTTTGCTATGGGATGGTAACATTATGCTTATTGTTTGCATTCAATTTAGTGATCATTAGATTTATTAATGTGTAGGATTAGATCAAGATTTAAGTGTTTTGAATTAGCTTAGATTCTCATTTCAAGCATATTTGATCTTGTTTGCATCTAATGGGTTCCCCCCTCACACAGGTTCTGGGATTGATTTTCCCCATTCTCGAGCTTCTGCTTGATTTGTATGCATTAGGGTTTATTGGAACAATGATTAGGGTTAATCTTTCTTGAAAAACCTATAAAAACCTTAATTCCTTGGTCACTTTGGTAGTCTAGTCTAATTTTGTGTTGACTTATTTGGCCAATTCTTGATTGGTTTAGTCATGACCTATGTCTTTCTATCCATATCCTGACTGGGCCCTTTCACCTAGTGCTACCATATGGACCATTATCATAAAAATCCTATTAATCTTTATTATTTAAGCCCTTGGCTATGTCGAGTTGAAAATATTTCAAATGTTCTATCCAATTAAATATTTGGCTTTAAAACCTAAGTTTGATTCACACATATTATTTTATTTAATGGCCCTTTGTTCATATCGCCTAAGGGATGTCCCCATTTTAAAACAAAATTTGGAAGATGTGAAAAATGCTTTATTTAAGTGACTTGGTCCACCTCCCCACTTGTGCCACATGGTTGCACATCATTCCATTGCAAACCTCCTTTCAATCACATTTTTTTCATTCCCCATTGGCTTCCTTGGTGCAAGCGATGATACTATTTAGGACAAGTGTCATAAGGTTATGTCATCCCATACTCCCTTTTTATCATGTTTTCAAATTTTGAGTGCCTATCCAAAATGCAAGATGTGCGATCAGCCATGATTGTAACACGTGGCTAAATCTTGTCTCATTGCATGCTTCCTTTGCATTACATTTGTAAATTGGGATTCCCATATTCCAAATGCGATGTGTGATGGTAACAAAGAAGGAGAGAAATAAATGAATAATATTCCATATAGGTGTCTACTTCTCATTTCATCACAGGGTTCCCTTTCATCACAGTTTGTCTTCTATGAGGGGTAATGGAAGGTGTGATATGTGTTGAGTGTCTCAGATTGCTACACATGTCATGATCCTAGCTCATCACATAGTTTCAATGTATCACAAGTTTGAGAGGAGTAATATAAATAAATGTGGCATGCGATGAATATCATAAGGAAGGGTATATACCAATGAGAATATTCTATGCTAGATATATTTACACTAGCTCATCGCAACAATTTTTCACATCGTATTTTCAAGTCATCGAGGCTAAAGGAAAAAGTGATGTGCGATGGCCACTAAATAAAGTTGGTGGAAAGGTTCAAAGATAGAAGGGGTATGTGGTAGATTCTCAACTCATCGCACAACTCCTTCACATTGAATTTTATGAATCAAACCTTTTAAAGAAAAAATTGATGTGTTAAGGATGTGCAATGACTGTCGATCTTATTTTTAAAGAATTTGATCAACGATCAGCATTCAAACGAAAATGGCTAATTGACCATTTTAATGGTATTTCTCATGTGAGCTATCTCTATGTAATTAATGGTATATCCATGTAATTTGAGGGCCATAAAGTCAAGAATTGAGTTAATTTTATCTATATTTGCAAGAATTTTCAAGAAAACAAGCAAGGAGAGCTTCAAGTGAACAAATTTGAAGTAAAGAGCAGGTAGGGTTTTCGAATAAGCAGTATTTATCCTTCTACGCAAAGAGTTTCAGTTAAAAAAGTGGAAAGGGTAATTATAGCTGCATAGCGTTTTTAAAATCGAGACTATTGCAATTTTCTAGATTAAAATTTCAAAGGAAAATCATTAGGCCCTAGTCTAAGTTTGGAAAATATTTATATGTTTTCTTGCATAATTTTAATCTATAAAATTATGTAGTCTTTCCAAGGAATTGAGTAATTAGAAAACCTTAGTTTTATTAAATTATATAAAGATGAGTCAAGCTAGTGAACCCTTGAAGGTTAAACCTAAGGCTAGGAAAACAAAACCTAAAATTGAAGAGGCTAAACCCAAAACCAAAGGGGTTAAGCAAGATTATGCAAGGTTTATGGAAGATGATCTCATGCAATTATTCTTGGGATAAAAGATAGTTGGGAAGAGGGCTACTAATGAGGGAATTTTGACTAATCACCTATAATATTTAGCAAGTTAGATTAGAGATATCATAGTGCCCCAAAATGGGTGGAATTTGTTTCAATATGCATACTAGAGGATAAAATACCCTCATCCATCTTGCAACTTATGGATGTGTGATCTTGGAAAGCCCATTGTTCTAATTTTTTTGTGGAGGTAGATTTGATTGAGTAAATTTCCAAGTGGTATGACCCTAATTCCAAAATCATAAGGAGTGTAAAGGGGACACCACTGTTAGATATCAGTAGAAGTCAGATTGTGAGGAAATTTGGGCTCAACCCCTCTGCTACAGTTTCTATCAACTTCAATGCATTATGTCAATAATATGAGAGAGACAAATATGGGTATAGAAATTATGTATTAACAAGGCATAGGAGAAGAGATTTAGGAAAGAAGGGGGTGAGTTTTACCCCAAAGGAGTTTGAACCCTTTAGCTATGATGAATTTGAGAGCTACTTTAAGAACACATTCTTTAGTTTATGTCAGGTTCTTGGGAAGAAATATGATTTAAGAATGCCTATTTCTATTATGATTATGGCTATGGACATTGAGGATACACACTCTAATAGGATTTTTTGTTATGCTTCATGTATAGTTTAACAAATCCATAAGCAATTAAAGGATTTGAAGGAGCCCAATGCTCCATTATATTTTACACACTACTGTATGCTTATGCATATTATTTTGTGGATTGGTCAAAAGGCATGGTCAAGTTCATAGACCTGAGGAGAAAGGATGAGAGATGAAATTATCTTCCTATGCAACTATGGACACACATTTGGGATCAAAATTATTTTGATTCCAACTATACAACTTTCTACAATGGTTTAGTGTATGGTATTTTAGACAATTTGGGTTGCAAAAGAATGTATAGGATTTCAAGTAGTATCAAGGAAATCTTGAAGCCCCTACAAAATCCAACACCAAGCTGGACCATAATTGGGGAGATTGGTATTTTCAAGATACATGTACTATTTTCATAGTTTATGGTGCTTTGGTGTAGCCACATTTCTTTCCTGTTTATTTTTATAGATTGGCTTTCATGGAAATAATGTGGAAATTTTTCCACAATTGTTGCAAGATATTGGATTATTGGGTGAAATTTCAACTTTCCAAAGCAAATTGGATATATATAATTTAAAATTAAAGTGAAAATGTTCAAAGAAATGGAGGAAAGGGGTGTACCTAAAGTCCTGGATGAGGTAGTAGAACTAAAATACTTCACTATTTGGAAAGGGGAATTTGGAAATATTGTGCCTTCTTTGTTTTCTCTCATCTATGTCTCAGGGAAACTAGATTATGCAACATTAAACAATTCTATTGATGATATTTTTAGGATGAAAGTTGATTTAGATATGTTCGTAAAGGAGGATAGGCTCATAATAGATGAGAGATACAACATGCACAACTCAAAGGTGTAGAATTTTTTGGATATTTAATGGCCAGTGGAGTACAACACATGGCTTGAAAAAATTACAGATTAAGACTTTGATGTGTCAATGTTTAAAGTTGTCTCCTCCTGAATTGGAAAGTGGTTGGTTAGTGTGTGCTGATGTGGATGAATCTCTTTGTCCTTTTTTGCTTTATGCATTGGTTTTTGAATTTTTAAAAGCAAGTGAAGATGAGGTAAAGAGAATATTTTTTTTTTTTACAACCAACTTCCATGACAAAGTGCCTTTTTGGAAGGCAGGATATCTTCTCCAATGTCATAACAAATTTTGTCTTTTGTGGAATGTTCTCCTCACGGGAAGTTATGGTATTTTCCTTGTAATTTATTTGAATACAAAATGATATGGTGACATGTGTAGATGTCCTGAGACTTTTTTCTCCCTTGTTTTATAAAATTTAATTGACAACCATTTGCATAGATATTTTGGTGAATTTTGTAATGAAATGTAAAGAATAGAGTTTATGTCTAGTTCTACGTTTTTGAGTCCAAGTATTTTGTAGATTGCATATGTTGTATAATAGTTCTAGCATTTGATGAATACAAATGGTATAATTCTGAAGCTAATTGTATCCCATTGTATACTTTACATAGGTTATAAATGAAATGAATCAAAGATCATTTGATTTGTCTTTTTGTTTTTCCTATCGATGTATATTTTTGTTAATTCTCTTGTTCAAAGAACGAGTTAAATTCCTTAATAGAATTATAGATTTGTGTGAATATATGTAGGGGTATGTTAAGAATAATTGGTTAAGAGTTTTGAGTTTAATGATGTAATGTATTTTTAAAAGGCTTTGTAATATTTGGGTGAAAATTTTGTTCTGCAACCTCAACTACATTGATTTTAACTCCACCTTAGGTTAAGGTATCAATATTTTTCCTTTGTATCTAAGTTACAACTCAAAGATCAACCACACTAAAAATATTTTCAATCTTTGAATTCAGTTGAATATGTTTGTTAAATTCAGGTTTTACCTTGTTCTATTGCTTTAAAATGTTGAATGTTTGAAGGATGGTGCCATATCTCTTCATTTTTCATAATTAGCAATAAAATTTGCATGGGAAACATCTGCTAATTATAGTATTGGTAATAGTTGGTATAGGATATTAGTGAATACTATTTGGGATCACCCTCCCGAGTTTTGTAGAGTCCAAAGTGTAGAGGGAAAGATTCTAACTTTCACCTATTCGTTGGCCAATCCCTCCAAGTAGCTATAGATTGAAATTAAAAAATTCATAGGTAATTTGTGAGATCTGATTGGGATTCAAAAACCACCAACATATCTCATTCCATCACTCACCTGAAACTACCTTGATCTTCAATATCTTGATGTTTCTAGAGGCATACATAATGGGGCATAGTCATTACTTTTGTCTGTTGTGTTTGTTGGATGTTCTTGCAATACGACCTTGGTAAATACTCGGTGTGTGTGTGCAAGGATAGTCTCGAGTAATACAATGACTTGTGCATATCAAGTTCTTTATACCTTTTTTATATTCATCTACTTTGATGGCTTTATTCTATCACATGATCCAAAAAAGTTTTTATATGTCAGGTATGAACAAGGATACTCCTATCTATTTGTAGAGTCAAAGTCCATGGAATAGATACAATTCCACCCTAGTTCCTCATACCTTGGTGCATCGTGTCTACTTTATATATCAAAATAAGGATTTCTTTTCATTATTTAACATAATCTAAAAGAAAAAGAAAATTCATTCATCCATCCTATCTCATCACATATACAATAAAATCTTAGAATCCACCCAATAATCATAGATTTAATAGTACTTGATCAAAATCATATTTTTCATCTATCTAATTAATCATTCCTTATTTAATTCATCATACTAACATTTCTATCCAAGTATCATGACATAACAAAAATATGCATCACATCCTACATCCATAAATTGTCAATAGCATCTCATGCATTCATATCAAAAAATTAAAAAAAATCGTATCCATCTATTATCATATCATATAATACATCCTGCATCCATAGATCATCAAAAATATCATAATCATATAGTATCATCCATCATACAACATACATCATTCATATACCCTGAAATAACATAAGCATACATTCAAATACCATATATCATCCATATATCATGTGCATCCATATATCAATACATCATAACACCATACCATAATCACATCAAAAAGGATCTCATCTCATATATCATATTAAAAATAGATGTCATGATACAAAACATCTAATACATCATCAAACATGTGATACAAGATATGTACATAAAAAATACATATATACGAGGCTATCTAAGCCAATGAATGTATATACATCAAAAATTTGTTTATATCATGAATTTGTATATCAAAATATGAATACAAAGACATATACATGAGCTACATCAATCTCCCTCTCTCCTCTCGATTAGGAGGAGGTTGAGGAGGACCTATCTATTGAGGTGGACCCTATGCTTGTTGGACCTGAGACCCCTGAGGCTATTGTAGAACTCAACCCTATGAATGGCCTTAGGAAGGCCTACCAATCGATCCATCATATGAACCACTAGGTCCTATTGCACTCCTCTAGGAGAACCTATGCTGCCTCTTTTGAGCGGGGACTATGATGCCATACAATTTCCTATAGTAGGTTGTCTCACTCTAAAGTAGCCTAATTTCCTAAATGTGTTGAGCTAGAGGTATCACCTATCCTTGGCTTACTGCCTCCAGTTGTTGGTTGTCCCTATTTGTTGTCATCTAAGCTAGCACGCCTCAACATGTTTCCGCCAAGAGATATCTACATCTCTCTTAGTCCTCAACTAGTCTTGCTCAATGGTCTTCTAAGCTAGCTACACAATGAGTCCATCATGCTCCTAGCGATATCCCTCCCTCTCTCTTTGAGCTTGATCTCACTCCTACAAAGCAATACATATCCATTGATCATTGAGCCCCCATCTCTGGGACCTCCTAATATCATTGCAACAACTCCCATCATGGGACCCTATCCTTGTCCCATATCTTTTGCAATTGGTATCTCTACCTCGGTCCTCTATCTTTGTTGACAGGCTCTACTAGTCTCACACTTGTGGTGACTCTTGCCTCCAACTATACCCCTATCAAGATATATGAATCTAAGAGGTCTCTAAGGGACCCACCAAACATATAGTTGGGATTCATTCTTGGGTCTAACTTTCCATATACCTAGATCCACTAGAATTGACCCAATTGGTCAAACTCTATAATCATCATCTATAGTGAGGGCATAGGCCCCCAATCTGTTATCTCTTGGATATTCTGAGTAAACATGACTTGATAATCATTAACAAGAACAACTTGATAAACTATCTTTGAACGATGTCAAGTAGATATCTCTCTAGTATGTGATATGTGTAGCCAATTATCCACCTATTTTGCCTACAGTAGGGTAGATGCTCATCGTCATCCTCCCAAGCCTCTATCTAAAGCCATGACCTCCATAAAAATAGCTATGCCATCCACCTAGCACCTCTAATGGTCCAGATATCCTATCTTATGTTGTGTAAGCATGGTATCATATATGTAGACCTAGGGTATCTAGCCTCTTGTACTACCTCTTCAATAAGTTTGAGCATGGCAATGTGCTCCTAGGCCCAAATGTGAAGATGAGTAACCCATGCTAATAAGATAGTAGCATACCTATACACCACCTGGTGCATATCATGGTAAATGAGTTAGGATGTATGGGCCCCATGTGAAGATGCATGACTCCTCCATAATCCTCTCAAGAAATCAGCCCCATCTAATACTAAACCCCCTTAATCACCAATCTAGCATGAGTTGTCCATAGATTAGTCCCACAATGACAATAATAGTATCACTAAATCAACCAATGTAGTCATGTATGTCTATCTGGTTTTCATCAATCTCCATATCATCATCACCCATGACTCTCTCCAAGGCCTCCTCACCATGATTGAAATCATAGATAACCCTCTCACCATTGATGGGAACCCTCTAGATGTGCCATACATCCTCAAGTGCAATGGTCACCTCTCCAGTGGGTAGAAGGAATGAGGATTTCTTAGATCTCCACCTCTCGACCAATGTGGTCATCAATGCTAGATGTGCCTTGATCTCAGGCATATATGTGATGTATTACAATCCAATATCTACCAAGAACTCCACATCAATCTCCTCAAGACCCACCATCCAGTCCAAAACCTATGGTTGTCACTCTTGTGAAAGAATCGAGTCTAGAATAGCTTGCAAGCATGTCGCTCACAATGTCAATTTGTCAAACATTTATAAAAAAACTAAGTCCAATTGAGCCTAAAGAAGAAGTGAGATTTTTTACAAAAGTGTCACTCTATCACAGTAAAAAACGTACCTTTTTAAAAAAGAGTTGATTTACCAAAATAGATGTGAGAGTTTTTTATAAACATATCATGTGATGACAGTCAAATGTGCTACAAGAATTTTATCCTATTGCACTTGTAATAGTGTCACACTTTTGTCAAAAGAACCATGTCAGGTTACATATGTGTTGCATTAGGTTACAAAATCATTGCAAATAATGCAACACATTTATTTTCCTAATTGTAACCACACATTTAGCTACCTAAAACTATGTGTAAGGAAAAGCGGATTAGACACACACCAAGGTGCCTACTCTAGCTAGCTGGTGGAACTATCAAACTTCCTCTATGCGATGTGGTGCTCAAATAATAGGTGCCATAGTGATCAAGACTTGCAAAGGGCTATGGAGGGAAAAATTGCTCATAGATCTCAATCTCTCAAATCAAAGTGTGCAAATGAGATGAAAATGAAACCAAATGTATATATATGCCTAGAAATCCCTAGGTTTTTGCATGCTAGCATATTTTTCATCCATAATTGTCTATCCTAATTAGTTTCTAGGATCCCTAGGGATTAATTGTTTTCTCTCTTCTCTGCAAAACTAGTCCTATCATCTTGTCATCATCTCGACCCAAAAATTATTTTTTCAATTGATCTCTTGAGGGGACATCTTACCATCCTTCGTTTGCTAGGAATAGTGAGGCATCAAGTAAATTTTTTTAAAAATCCAAGCAACATCAGGTCTTTGAAACAACACAACAGGTACATTGTCTCAAAAAGGGGAAAAAATGTAGACACCTAAAATTATCTGAACATATCACACATCTCGATTCACCTTTTAACATTATTTTCCTCATTATCCCCTATTTCCTAATTTAACTAAACAATTTCCAATTATTTTGATTAAATTCCTTATTTTCCTCTATTAATTAAATAATAACATTATTTGATTAATTCATCATTTTCATACTTTTCTTGCTAATTCTCCTATTTGATTAAATAATTTTAATTATTTAATTAATTCTATTATTTCCTCAATTCCACATGATTAAATAATTTCTAATTATTTAATGAAAAATATTAATTCTCTCTCATCCTCATAATTAAATAATTTTAATATTATTTAATTCACTAATTTTCCTCCAACTTACACAAAGAATATTCCTTTTTCAAAAAGAGAATATTCCCAATTCATATTCAAATATCTTCTTCTCTCTAATTCAAAATATCTTCAACCAATTTTCCATGAAAATAAGGATATTTTGGGCTCTCATTCATCCTCTGCCCTTGATCTTCATTGATCTTCAAATTCAATCTCCACCACTGATAAAAAATCTTCAAATCTATAAAACAACTCATTCATTCATGAAAATCATTCAGAATTTTCATAACCTTGGGCATACTTGAATTCTTGAGCAATCTTGAGAATTTGAGCATCCCTTTGTGAATAAAATCTTCAATTAAGCTTTTTTAATCAAGGATTATGCACAATTTGAGCAATCAACATCACAAATTGTCATCAATCCACAATGGAATTGAAGGTTTGCATGCTTTATTTGGTTTAATTGTCTTTGAATTATTTTTTCATGTCTTTTGATTTAACCTTTGAAACATTATTTACTAATTTCATTGAGTATGGGTTATAATGATCTTAATCTTGCAAGTCTTAGTGTTTTCTAATTGTAATTGCTTGAATTATGTTCTCTAACCATCACTCATATTTCCCCTACGACAATATCTAAGAAATATTTCTAGAAACTATCAACCATGAATTTATAGGGAACATATTTTTCATCCTCAATAAGGAGCTCATTGTTGACTTGTTTGACTACCAACCATGAATCTCTAAATACTTGCAAGTGTTGAATGTGTCATTGTACTACTAGTTTTAGATTGGAAACCAATGCCTCATATTTTTCTATGTTGTTTGTATAAGGAATGCCAATACAAAATTATTTTGTAATGAAATCATATTAGGGTGTAATAGAAAGGATGCCAACACCTAATCCATATGATGTGAATGATTCATCAAAGTATAATGTCTATTGTTTGAATTCGTCAATGTGAAGGATGAATTCATCTAGAAATTCTAGTTTAAAGGTTAATAGTCTTTAATAGGAGCATCTACTAACTAATCTACTATAACTTGACCTTTTATTGCCTTTTGTTTGACATACTCAATAACAAAATTACTAAGCAGCATGACCCACTTCGCCATTCAACTAGTAAGGGTTCATTGGACAAAAAATATTTCAATGGGTCAATTTTGGCGATCAAAAAAGTAATAGTATTAGGCATATAGTGCCAATTTTTATCTGGAAAATACTAATAAAAGGTAATATTTCTTCATGGATGATTAATTGAGTTCACATCCAACCAATGTTATACTAAGGTAATAGATATCATTATTTCTTTCTTGATCATTATGGTGAGAAAAAATGGCACTAAGACATGTAGTGTAACTATGATTTATAACAAGAAAGGCTTATCTAGAGTGAGTTCCACTAAAATTGAAGGATTATATAGGTATTCCTTGATTTTATCAAATGTTTTGACATGATTAGTCCCATTAAAAACTAACAATATTTCAAATTAGATGTGAAAATGGATGGAACTTATCTACTAATTAGGAAATGAATCATCTAATAACTTGGAGTTTCCCTTATAGATTACATAGTTGTGTAAGGTTCCTAAGAGGTGGAGTTTTTATTATTACTTTCATTTTAGTTGGATCTACCTAAATTCCACATTTAGAAACAATGAACCCTATGAACTTGCCTAATGTGACTCCAAAGACAATTTTTTGGGATATGATCAAACTTTATACTCTTGAAGCATCTGAAAAATATAACAAAAGATGATTGGGTGGTTTGTTTTGAGTTTAAAATTTCCTTAGGATTCCATCCACATATTCTTCAACAATATCATGTAATGGATCATGGAATATGACAGTAATGACCCTTTGATATGTGACACCAAATTTTTTGAGACCAAATGACATGACTTTATAATAGAAGTTTCCCAATGTGGTGATAAAATTAGTTTTATGTTGGTCTTCAGGTGTTATATGAATTTGGTTATATCTTGAAAATTCATCCATAAGATACTATATGTTAACCAGCTATCAATTCTACAAGCATATAATTATTTGGGTGTAAAATAATATTTGGGGCAATCCTTATTGATATCTCTAAGAAATTTGCATACCTTGATTCCTTTGGCTGAATTTCTTACATGTACTTTATTAGACATCCACTTTTGATAGTCAATAGGTTGAATGAATCCAACATCTAGCAACTTCTAAAGTTCTTCCTTGACTAAAAGGAACACCTTAGGATGTATTTTTCTTATCTTTTGGTGAACTAGTTTAGAATCAAGATTGACCATAAGGTGATAGAAAATAAAAGATGGTTCCAATCAAGGCATTTTAGTGTAGCACCAAGAAAATATATCTAAATAATCTCTAAGTACCCTAGAGATGTTTATATTAAACTTAGGATCTAAAGCAGTTGTTATCTTTATCAAGTTAAGTGTCTCCTTTGTATGTATATTGATATATATATCTTCCTCAATAAATATTGGTGATCCATCTTTAAGTGGAGAAGGATCCAATGGAAGGTGAATCTCACTATCAAATGGTGCATTTGTATCAAGTATAGGTTTTTATGGTTCCTCTAAAATACATTCTTGTTCTCCAAAGTATGTTGATGAACACAATAGGATTTGAAAACCTTTATTATTATCTCCCAATAGAATATGGGTATGGGATTGCATAAGCTCTAAAATGGCCTCATAATTTTGAAAATTATCCAAAGGAGGAGGATCAAGTTGGTTCCATTCAATTATTTTGGGGTATTCTAGGTTGAGGTGGATGGTAAGGATGGCATTATGTTTGTGGGATCAAGATCTTTGAAAGGACTAGGAATGACACTTATCTATCATTCATTATATAAGAGGTGTGCCTATAATTATAAAGAAAAGTTATAAGGGCATCAAAATTCTCATTGTAATCACCATATCCTAAACCAGTAGCTCCATAATTGGTGAGTATATCAATAAGGTCAAGGGGGCCTTGCTCGTGTAAACCAAAACCTTTTCCTTTAAAGTTAATTTTACTATAGATATGCAAGGGAATGGGATATGTGTGCTCTTTAAAGAAATTATCATATTATTCATCTTTGTAAAGCCATGTGGGATCAAAGCCTTTTATGCCCTCATTGTTGAACATAGGTTGTCATTGATGTCAAAGGATGTTAGTAATGATAAAGTTTATAGTCAGAAGTTATTCAAGGATGAAAGAGATTGTAGGATTACTTTGAATTATCATTATATTCCCCTTGACTTAAAGTGTTGTATGTAAGAAGTTTAGTCTATTAAGTGTTTGGTTATTTTACTGTCAGAATGCAAAATCAAGAAATATATATTATCAATTGTTTATGTATGCTTGCATCTATTCTCTATGTTTTTGGTGGTCCAAAATTCTATATCAATATGTTTCAATTCAAGGATATATTTTGGGTAGAGAGATTTCTTTGGTAATATAATAATGGTCTACATTTGTTTTAGAAATGCACTTTTTCTCTACAGTTTGGAAGGAGAGTATGTCTACACTAGTATTATCAATTTCTTGAGTTTCCAGAGGTGATGTTCAACATGCAAGAAGTTTGAAGTGACAAAAGTCTCTTTGTTCCTTTATATCAACATGTTTGTGTTCAAGGCATGTGTGATAATAGCTAGTAGTGTGTGGAATTCAAATATTGTGTGTGGTGTTAAAATAGGACCTAGTTAAGATTTTTGTGGTAGCACACAACATCAAGTTCTTTTGGTGACAAGAAAATTTATTTTTGGACCATTGTGTTACATGTTTCTAATTTGAATTTAGGTCCACCCTATGCCATCCTGGCTATTTGCAGATCCATAGCCGGCATGGAATATTTTAATGAAATGCTATGTATATATTTAAAATGTTCATGTGTATCAAAATTTATTTGAGAGTGACCACATGAGTTAGAATTACACCTATGTGAAGAAGAGTTGGTCATTGGTGAAAATTGAAGAGAAGGTGGTGAAGATAAAGGGAGAATTGAATTCCAATGTGTGTGCCTATATCAGAAGATCATATGTAGTGAGCAAGAGGGTTAGTTGTAACTCTAGCATGTTTTGAGTTACTTTGAAAAATTGCAATCTTTATCATTGTATTTCAGTAGGACTAGTGTTCTACTTGTTGTATTACTTCATTTGGGGTTAGTGTCTCTAGTAGGTTGGTACCTAAAAATACAATAGAGGATTGTTTTCTCTAGTAGGTTGGTGCCTAATTCGATGTGTGAAATTGACTTGAATATTTATGCATTGTGAGGGTGGATTTGGGCAGTAGATCCAAGCAAATTTTCTCACCGTGGTATTTCCCATTTTGGGTTTTTATGTATATCTAGTGTTCACTTGTGCAAATGTTTATGCTTTGATTTATGTGTGATTCACCCACCCCCTCTTAGTAGATTGTGTGCCCTTCAATTGGTATCAAAGCATATTTCCTTTGAAGAATCCTAACAGCTTAAGGTAGGTTTGGGATGGCACAGGAAAGTTTTTTTGGAAATAAAACACTTATATTTGATGGATCCAATTTTTCATTTTGGAAGGTTAGGATGGGATCCTATTTAATAGCTTTAGGAATGGACATTTGGATGTTAGTTGTAGAAGGATATGAGCCTCTTGAAAACCCTCCTAGGGATCAGGTCGGAAAGAGGGCTTGTGAACTCAATGCTAAGGCTATGAATGTTATTAAATGTGGATTGACTAATTCTAAATTTTTGAAAGTGATGTAATGCATAACAACAAAAAAAATATGGGATAAACTAGAGACAATCTATGAAGGTGATGAAAAAGTCAAAGAGGAAAAGATACAAACCTACAAAGCTCATTTTGAAGGTTTGGAGATGAGAGAAGATGAGAACATTGCTACATTCATGCTCTAAGTTGATGAATTTTTCAATCATATCCGAGGTCTTAGTGAGATTTTGGAAGAGAATATTGTTGTGAAGAAGGTACTCAGATCTCTCCCTAGAAGGTTTGATTCTTAAATCTCTTCTTTTAAGGAAGCTAAGGATTTGAATACTTTAAAATTAATTGAACTGCATGGAACTTTGACTGTATTTGAGATGAGATTTGAAAGTGAAGATTATAAGGAAATAGGTTACTTTTAGAGTGTCAATGAATGAGGTCGATCAAGATTTTAATTTTGGAAGAGATACGAAAGAAGAAAATTTTGTCATGAAGCTACAAAGAGGTTCTGGTAAGTACAAAGGAAAATTACCTTTCAAGTGTTTCAATTGTGGATAAGTAGGACATTTAATGGGTAAGTGTCCCCATAAGAATACTGATAGCGCTAAGAAAAAGAACAAAAATAACTCATTTTAGAGAAATTTTAGAGGGCGGAGGAAACATAAAAATTTCTAAACTAATAAGGAAGAATACCACTCCACTAAAGAAGAAGATGGAGATAAATTCAAAGATGAAAAAGAAAAGGTTATGTTCATGGATTTTGAGACTATTGAGGGAGATGTAGATATGGGTTCCAAAAACAATGAAGAAGAGGTAGATATTATGGAGGAATTGATGTGTGTTGGTAAAGAAATCAAAAGGCTAAAGAAAAAAATTGTAGAAGAAGTGAGAGCTAAAGAAAAGGTATCTTAGGATTTGAAGAAAGCAGAAAAGATGATCGTTGAATTGAAAACCCAAACTAAAGAAGAAAAAAGGATTGAAGAAGTCCTGACAAAAAAGTTACTATCAAGAGACAAAGATTGTGAGAAGCTAAAAGAAGAAATTGTGACAATAAGGAAAGAGCTTGAGAAATTAAAAAAAAACTACAAATGAAATTTGGTAAAAGTACTAAAACCCTAGATCGTATTTTAGGAAATCAAAGATCTTCGTGTATCAAAAACGAAATAGGTTTTGATGATCAAAAGAAGGTGATAGAACAGACTATGAAGACTAATAAGAAAATTTTGTAAGTGATAGGCTCCAAAAGTTTGAAGTCTAGAAGAATCATGGCAAGTGATGAAAGTATGACACATAATGATGGATTCCTTCAAGTGTAGAACAAAAGAAGAAGATCCAAAAGATAGGGATACAATACCAACTTAAATTTTCTTTTCTCTGGTTATTGTTTCGATTGCAATAATTTTTGACATAAGGTTGTGGACTATAGGAAAGTTTTCATAAGAAGAAATAACCTTTTCAACAAAAATGAATTTGTACCTCTATAAAATTCTAATATAATTTATTTCAAATGTAACAAATTTAGATACATTACAAGGAACTAAAAAAGAAATTTTGTGAGTCCTCCTCTACTAGAAAGTGGAAGAAAATGATCAGAAAGTAGAAGTCGTGAATTAGGAAAGCTCTAGAAGAAGGTTCTTGAAGAGAAGAAGTTTGAAAAGTCAACAATTGCTCAAACTACACTAAATTATTAGAAGGAGAGGAACATGTGGATCATAGACAGTGGTTTCTCAATCCATATGACTGGAGATAAGAGTAAGTTCATGAATTTCAAGAAATTTGAAGGTGATTTAGTGACCCTTGGAAAAAAATCAATTTCTAAAATCTCTGGTAAGGGTACTTTAAGTCTTGATGGTGCTAAACCAAAGAGAAATGATGTTTTGTATGTTGAAGGTCTAAATCATAATTTTTTAAGTGTTATACAAATGTGTGACAAAGGCTACAAGCTATATTTCAGTGATGAAGGTTATGAAATCAGGGAATCAAGTACTGGTGAACTAATTGTGGAAGGAAGTAGGACAGATAGTGGCATTTATCATCATAGTGAGTTGAATGGATAGATTTATCTCACTACATGTAAAGATGAAAGATAGCTTTGGCATAAAAGGTTAGCACATATGAATTTTGATGATATTGTAAATATTAGTTCAAGAGGTCTGGTTTGGGATATGCAAAAGATTAAGAAGCCTCAATCAATCATTTACAAGCCATGTCATGAAGGGAAAAATACAAGAAGAAAATATCCTGCTAAGGAGTGTTCCACATCAAAACCATTAGATCTAGTTCATACAAATATATGTAGGCCAATGAGGACTAAAAGTCCAAGAGGAGATAGGTATTTGATGATGCTCATTGATGATTACACTAGGATGACTTGGATAACATTTCTAAAAGAAAATTCAGAAGCATTTGAGAAGTTTAAGGTATTTAAGGCATTAGTAGAAAATGAAACCAAAAGGAAAATCAAAGTTTTGAGATCTAAATGAGGTGGAGAATTCACTATTGAGAAGTATTATATACTTTGTGAAGAGAATGGGATCCAGAGGTAATTATTCACTCCTAGAACTTCACAACAAAATGGAGTTGCAAAAAGAAAAAACCAAACTATACAGGAGATGGAAAGATCTATGCTATGTCAAGAAAATCTACCAAATATGGAATGGAGAGAATTTGCACGAACTATTGTATATATTCTAAATAGAGTCCAAATCAGACACAAAATTGAGAAGACACCATATGAGCTATGGAGAGGAAGATCAACACTAGTAAGAAACCTCAAAATATTTGGGAGCAATTGCTACATCAAGAGAGATGAAGAAAATTTGGGTAAGTTTAATTTCAAATCAGATTAAGGCATTTTACTTGGTTATTATTTAAGAAGTAAAGCCTATAGATTTTATAAAAAAATATTGAAGAGCATAGTTGAAAGTAAAAATGTAAGATTTGATGAGACTATTCAGTCTACTAGTATTCTAGAAGTAGAAGATGATGAAGAACCAATTCACATCAACATTGAAGATTCAGAAGAAGTGGTTACAAAGACTCGATAAAAGTATTTTTAGAGACCATTTTGAAGATAAGATCATAAGAGACAAAGATAATAGGTTTCATACCTGAAAGAGACTTGAGAGAGAAAGTACACTTTTCTTTAATAGAAAAAATAGCTCACCTAAGTCATACAAAGAAGAAATCAAATAGAAAGGTTGGATAGAAGCTATGGGAGAAAAACTAAATCATATCATGAAGAATGAAACTTGGAAACTTTTTCCAAGACCTAAAGATGAGAATATAATTGGAACCAAGTGGGTGTTCACAAAAAAGCTAAATGAAGAAGGTGAAGTGATTCGAAACAAGATAAGACTTGTATGTAAAGGGTATGCTTAGGTTGAAGGCATATAGTTTGAAGAGACAATTTCTTTGGTGGAAATATTGGAGGCAATCAAAATGTTCTTAGCTCTTTCTGTATTCAATAAATTCAATGTGTATCAGATGGATGTGAAGTCAGTATTCTTGAATAGACAGCTAGAAGAAGAGGTTTATATTAAACAATCAAAAGGATTTCAATGTTCTAACAATCTTGATTATGTTTGTAGACTAAAGAAGGCCTTTTATGGACTCAAGAAATCTCCCAGAGCTTGGTATTAAAGTTTTTATGGATACTTGCAATATAAAGGATTCGATAGAGGAAGTGCAGATAGTAATTTGTACATGAAAATGGAAGGAGAAAAATTGTTGATAGTTGTGGCCTATGTAGAAGAAATTTTTTTGGAGGTAGTAGTGAAGACATGTGCAAGGAATTTCAGAAGGCAATGCATAATGAATTTGAGATATCAATGTTAGGAAGATTATATTTCTTTATTGGGTTGCAGATTGTACAATCAGGAAAAGGAATTTTCATCTCACAAAACAAGTACATAAAGGAGATGTTGAGTAAGTCCAAGATGGAATATTGAAAACTAGTTGGAACACCTATGCTTATAGGATGAAAATTAAGTAAAGATGATGAATCTACTTCGACAGATCAAACTTTGTACAAATCCATGATTGGTAGCTTGTTGTATGTGACAACATCTAGACCAGATGTTATGTAGGCAATTGGAATGGTGTCCAGATTTTAGGTGGCACCTAAAGAGACTCATGTTAAATTAGTAAAGAGAATATTCAAGTATTTTAAGGCTACTAAAGAATTTTGAATATGGTATCCAAAGAGTGAAAATTTCACTCTGAATGCATACATAAATGTAGATTGGGTAAGATGTGTTGATGACTGAAAGAGAACAAGTGGGGGAGAATATTTCTTGGTGACAATTTAGTGTCCTAGTTGAGTAAGAAATAGGAATCAACCTCTCTATCTACAACAAAAGAATAATTTGAAGGAAATGAAGATTGAGTTTGATGAACCTATCACTATTCTTTGTGATAACACCGGTTTCATAAACATTTCAAAGAATTGGGTGATGCACTCGATAACAAAACACATTGCAATCAAGTATCACATCTCAAGGGATAAGTTTACAGAAAAGGAGGTAATATTGGAGTATATTGATACAAAGGAGAAATTTGCAGATATATTTATGAAGCCACTTCCTAAGGAGACATTTGAGTTTCTCTGGAAGAAGTTGGGAGTTGTTTCTCCCTCCTCTTGAATCAAGAGGTAGCACAATTTGAGGGGGAACTTGGTCTCCTTACCACAAGAAGGCTTGGTGCTCTTTCAAAGTATTCTTAGAGTTAGTGAAGCATGGACTCAGGGAGATTCTATATGGGAAATAGGTTTTCGAATTATGCAGTGTATTAAAAATGCAAAAAGAGGGAGTGTCGACCTTTTCCATTGATGCCAAAGGGGGAGAGAGTAAACTCAAAATGTTGAATTTCTTAGAAAGAATAATGATATAAATATTAGAATGTTATATCTTCCATAAGGGAGAGAGTGAAGATAATGCTACAGTGAATAAATCATTCTAAAAGTTGGTTTGATGGTCTAGCAATTTTGTTTAGAATTTTTTTTGTGGTCCAGTATTTTGTTGTTTGCCATCAATGACAAAGGGGGAGATTCTTGAACATAGGTTGTCATTAATTCCAAATGCTATCTGTAATGACAAAGTTTGTATTCAAAATTTTTTCAAGGATGAAATATATTAGAGTAATGAGATGGAAGAGTGTTAATGAAATTTTATGTATATATTCCAAATGTTCAAATGCATGAGAATGAATTTGAGAGTGATCACATGAATTATAATTACACCTGTATGGAGAAGAGTTGGTGAAGATAAAGGGATAAATGCATTCTAGTGTGTGTGCCTATATTAGAAGATCATATGTAGTGAGGAAGAGTGTTAGTTGTAACTCTGGCACATGTTGAGTTACTTTGAAGATTCACAAGCTTTATCATTATATTCTAGTAGGACTGGTGTTCTACGTATTGTACTATTTCATTTGGTGATTGGTGTCTCCAATAGGTTGGTTCATTCAAATACAATAGAAGATTGTTGTGTCTGGTAGGTTGGTGCCTACGTCAATGTGTAAAATTCACTTGTATATTCCTGCATTGTGAGGCAAGATTTGGGTAGTAGATCCAAGCAAATTTTCTCATCATGGTTTTTCCCATCCTGGGTTTCCATGTATATCCGGTGTTCACTTGTGCAGATGTGTATGCTTATTTTTTTCCTTGATCATTAGCTTTCTGCTTTGATTTAAGTATGATTTCTGATATATGCATTTGAGTTAAGATTTTTAAATAGATTTGATCTACTAATTCACCCCCCCCCCTCTTAGTATATTGTGTTCCCTTCACTCATCAACAAGATAATTAAAAAAAGGAATGTAGTGGGGCTCCATTTCAACATGAGAAGGGTATTTTTAACCCTTGGGTGAGATAAACCACGGGATCTTGGTGAATGAGGTAACTTGACAATATGAAGGGATTCATGAATTTGGTATTCTCCACATCCTTTATCAATGATTTTATATGTGGATTTTAAGGATGGTCTCTTAGTATATGGAGTGAAGGATGTGGAAGGTAAATCACTAGGTTTGATGTATTGTGTGGATTTTGTGGAAGATGATTGGGAAATAATTTTAGAAGATGGAAAATGGTTGTCATATTTCCCTTCCAATATTTGGTAATATTGATAGGGTTAGAGATCACCATGAATAGTAACTTACAAATTGGTGTATGGGAACTTAAGCTATTGATGGTAGGTAGAGGGTATTAATTACTTGGTATGGAGGCATGGTCAACCAAGCAAGATGTTGTACGGAAGTTTTAGGTCTAAGACATTGCATAGGGTATGTTTCAATGAGGGTTCTAATTTGATGGGAAGGTAAATAGTACCAATTGTTTCTCTCAATGTATTACCATAAGATTTGATTGCAATAGTATGTGATCCAAAGGATTCTACTGAATACCCAAATTTTGTACCAGTCTAAGTGTATAAATATAGGCTTAACCCATTATCTATGAGCACACATTTTATCTTTTGTTTGGAAATAAAATATTTTATGTGGAGGGGGCAATTGTTGGATGGATAAATTGAAGGAAAATCAATTGGAGTGAAAGTGAGGTAATGTTCGGTGTAAAGGTGGAAAACAAGGGCCTAGAAACATGAAGGTTCAATATAATTAGGGACTTGTGGTTCTTGTATGATACAATTTAAGATGCTCGTATGAGTAGGGGATGTGAATGAAAGCTATAGAATGGAAATCTGGGTTGTTGTTCACTCAAGATGGTCAAGAAGGTAATAATTTTTTTGGGTGTTTGAAGTGGATGGATTAGGATCTTGGATTGTTACTTTTCCACATTGATTGGTGAAAACACATTCGAGTGTTTTTACTTTGATTTTTTGGATCCATTCATCAAATTTCTCAATGTGGCTAACAGTGGAATCATAGTTGTAAGGAGTTTTATGATAGTCAATATTATTTGTATGGGAGTCTTGGTCTTGAGTGTATTGTTGATTATTATTAGGGAAAGTATTTTTATATATACCCAAGCCTTGGTTAGGTGAGATGTTTGATGATCCCTCAATTTCAATCTCACCTTTATCTATAAGGTCTTGGATATAATGTTTTAATTACATACACTTTCTTGTGGAATGACCTTTGATATGATGATAATTAAAATATCCATCTTCCTTATACCATGAAGGCATTGGTTGATTGTAATCAAAATGTTTTTTAAGTGGAAAGAGTACATTGTCACCCTTGACAAGTTGATGGAGGACTAACTTAATGGGTTCCCCTAAAGGTGTAAATTATCTTTTTTTTCTCATTGTGGTGTAGGAGGTGCAAATGGAATGATAGTGGATGAGGTTTGCTGGAAATTTTAGATGGGTTTGGAATTGGTAATCCCATATCCAACTATATTTGTCTTTTTTCCAAATAAATTAGGTTTATCTTTGGATTTATCATTTTTATTGTGATCCCTGGAATAAAATTTGATAACCCCTTTAGCAATAAGGGATTTTTCAATTTGAATACCTCTTTCAATGAGTCCAAAATAAGTGACACATTAAACTTGAAGATGAAATTCCAAATCTGAATAAAGTTTTTGACAAAGATATTTACTAGATTTTTTCTAGTATTGGCCATGAAAACCTACTAGCTAAAGCTCTCCATAATTGAATAAATGATGAGAAGCTTTCACTTAATTTTTTTTTGGTGTTGCACAAGTCTATCATGGTAAGTTCATGTTCCATGTTATAGGATAAATGTTTAAAAAAAAAATGGACTATCTCCAAAGGATGTGATGGAACCCTTAGGTTGGTGTAAGAAACATTCCAAGTGCTTGACCATGTAAGCTATGTGGAAATAAGTGTAGTAAGTATGTATCTTCATGTGTCACTTCTTCACTAGTTGTACAAAATTCTTTGACATGTTCCCTAGGATCTCCCTTCCCCTTATACTTGTCATATTTAGGAATTTCAAAAGAGGTCAAGAAAGGGACTTGTGATATTGACCTATCAAAGGATATGGGAATAACTCTTCAAAGGTATAGGATTTATTAGAAGTTCCTCCTTGGATTCCTTTAAAGGCATATTTCATGGCTGTTATTCTTGGTCAAAGGATGGACTAGGTGGTGGTGGAGAAGTGTATGGATGATATTGTGTGTTATAAAACTTAGGTGAGATGGGATTTTGATGTTGGTTGAGATGAATCTTGAAATTGATGTTGACCTCAAGTGATTTTGGTATGTTCATGGTGGAAGTAGTGATATTGGAGATTGATAGACTAGGAATTGAAATGGAGATGGGGTATATATAGGTAGTTATGGTTTGTGTTCCAAGTGGGATGTTTATTGTGGATGTGGCATGAATAGTGATCATGGTATTTTGAACCTCATTAGGAATGGAAGTGGATACTTTAGGTGGTACATACCCTTAATATAATGGATTGCTTCTAATGATAAGGGGTTGTTTCCATTTATTAGGAGTGATAATTTCTACATGAGTATCAATGTGATCATGTGGGATGAATAACTTCATGAATTTTATTTGGTATTTGTTCATCAATAGGATCAAGATGAACTACGTGATAAAGGTTGGAGAGGTCATAACTAGGAGGTAGTTTTGCCCCCAATTCTATAACTTTTCTAAGGATGGAATATTTATTTACTTTAATATATTTCTCCATGAGATCAAACCCTTGTTTGGAACCTAGTATGGGATATGGATTGATATTGTATATAGGCTGATTAGGAGTGCCATCACCAGTTTCAATACCATCCTAGTAAGAAGATTCTCCTAGGAAAGGGAATCTTTTTGTGAGTGGTTGAATATTAAAAGGATTTTATTCTATATTTTCAAATCTAGTGCTTGATGTGATAGGAGACATTGGTCTTGGTTCTAAATTGGATCTAGGAAAGGATGGGTGTGGTGGAATAGTTGACTTTTATGTGTTTGTGGTGATTAGTCAAAAGGGAGTCAAATCCTAATAGTGAATAATAATGTTAGGTGATGAAATAGATGTTTTGGAGATTACTTGGATAAAATTGATGTTGAAAAATATGGTCAAGTGGACTATATGGATTTTATTTGATAATATTAGGTTAAATTTTAGGATACACACTTGGATCTTAATGATGGTTTGACTATGACTTAATTTTTGAATCTATAGATTGGTGTGGAGTTTTTGAGGATAAAACAATGGGCCTTATGATTATTAAAGGTCCCAAAGATTGGAGTAAGGTGATTATTTTGATTAAGTGATTTAAAAATTATTATTTCAACTATGATCAAGGATTGATTTAGATTGATGATGGGATGTGGACTATAAGGATGGTGGAGATAAAATATGGAAATGGTAGAATGATTAAGGCTATCCTATTGTTTTAAAAGATATTGGATGTGACTTCAAGGATGACTAAGGTTATGATCAAGTGGAAAATGAATGACAAATGGATGTGTACCTTTTAGTAAAATTTAATACAAGTCAAGATATGGATAATATATGGAGTACTAAGGGTATTGTCAAAATAGATAAGTGTGAAATGGACAAGGTATTGGTTTGATGAGGGGTATATAAAACAAGAGTCTTATAACTAAGTGTATGGTAGTGTTTTGGATTATGGCCTATAGATTTTTGGTGATAATTAATGACCAATGAAAAATAGGTTGAACATAATTGCAATAGTTGTCCTAGATTTGGTTTCAATGTTTTGTGTTTCAAAGGATACCAGTTGGAAAAAAAATTCAAACAAGCATGATAACTTCAAACTAGACTTGACTCAAAATTTGTAGTAAAGGTTTACAAAAAAGAACTTGGTATATACAAAATTCAAACAAGGAGACACAATAACAATCCTTAGTTGGAATGTTAACTTAGTGTAGGCCCACATGATAAAATACCTCAATATAGTGCATGGAAACTATATTTCAAGATTCAATAGATAGGGATCAAGTGGCACATGATTGACACACCTTTTAAATTTCTTTGGAGGCCCTCAAAACTATTCCAAAAGAGTTTATATCTCTACTTAAGGAGGTACATAATGATTAAATTCAAGCTTGATACTACACTTTGTACCACACTAAGAAATGATAAAAAAGTCTTATTATAGGCTATGCAAGGCTAACTAGGAGAGTCGTCTAAATACCACAAGGGTACATGAGGCCTAACCTATGAATTTGAAAGTGAAAAATCATCAAACAATTGAGATAAGAGGGAAACCCACCATTCTCCTTCACTTCTGCAAGGTATAAATTTTGAGGGGATTATCCCAAATGAAAAAATCACAACTTCCAAGAGGTGTGTCTTTTGATTCACCGCCACTATTTATAATCCACTAAAACTCTAGAGTTGAGGTAATCCCTTAGGGTGATGAAATCCCCAAGAAATCCCCCTAAAAATAAAATAATAAAACACTTATTTTTAATCCTCGAGATCACCCTAGGGTGTGAGAAGAGAGCCTACATAAGTGTTCTTGGGGTTTAAAATAGAATCATAAATTGCTAACCCAAATTAAAATGTGAACTATAAATTTTAACCCAATTTCAATGTGAAAAAAAAAAAAGACAAAGCACATATAAAAATAAAAAGGTCTATAATCAACATCTTCAAAAAATGTCCTCGAAAACCACTTTAGTATTTTGCAAGATAGAATCCTTGGATATACGAAAAAAACAACACATAAAATTCAATCAATATTTAAAAACTAATTAATCCTATAGAAAAATAAATTGCAAAAACAAATTCTTTGGATTTTTCTAATATTTTTTAAATCGCTAAAAAAGAATAAGAAACAAAAAAAATATTACTCTTTTAAGTCGTAAAATAAAATTTTGAGTTTTAACGTGTTTACTTGAAATCTAGAGATTTTTTTTTAGATTATATCTTCACCACTATGTGCATCTTAGAACCAGCTTTCCAGAAATTATAAAAGTTTTAAAATTCAATAAAAATTAACAGTTATGATTGTTTTAGTAGAAAGTACATTTTTGGAAATGCTAATGGCGGTAGTGATAATTTAGCCACTTTTGGTTGGTATTTGGTCGGCCAAGTGGTCAATCACTAGGGTTGAGCAGGCTAAGGTGTTGAGGCAGTTGGTCTTCAATGCTTAGGGCTCTATTGTGACTAAGGGCTTGAATTTTAGGTGTCCAAGGGCTTAAATAGGGCCCTAGCTTGCAGTCACTCATATAACCTTAGGGCTTATGGGTGGATCTCTAAAACTTATACAAACTAGGTTAGCTGTACAATTTAGATTAAGTGGACTCCAAGATTAATACAAATGAGTTTAGTCATGATTGAAAAGAGTTTTAAATTATATTTTAGATAGATTCGTAAACAATATTAATTTCTTACTCATGTAATCTACAAACTATGTTGATTTTAATCTAGTTTTTGCAAGGATTTCAAAAAAAATGTAATAGACTCTAAACCATGGATTTTGAAATAAACTTGAAACCTATTTTTTCTTGCACCTATTCATTATGTATCTACCCATGGATATATTTTGTATGAAGAAAATTATATTCATAATAAAGGTCTGCATATATACCTCTTCTCCATGTATTATGTTGGAGAAATTATGTATGTATCTCCCTATTCACCTTGTATATCCTCAACCAAGTCATTGGCCTACATATCTCTCTAATCTATTCATATGTACATCTCATATAGTATATACCAAAACCCTATGTGCATTGGTGTTTATGCCATAAGTGTATATATCCTACTACTTGTGCCCAATCTATACTGAGTATATATTTGTAAATGAAACCATGTATATCTACCTTTTTAAAACCTCGAGTATCAAGTGGATGTTCTATGTATATATATTAACCTCAAATATACATGCTTAAAAACACTAAATATATGTCAAAGTGAAACTATATATATATATATATGTCAAAATAAAATTTGTGTATGCTTTCCTCTAGTTTTTTATAATTTTTGTATAGTCATATGTATAGTATGAACTGTATATTCATCTATATAGTATGAATTGTATGTTCATATAGAGTTATTTATGAGTAGAGACCCAAGAACCCATATAAACACTAACAAAATTCAGTTAACAAAGTATTAATTGTTTTATGTTAAACTTCATTTCTTAGACACTCTGGATGCAATGGTGCAATCTATTTTTCTACCAGATGCACATGTGAAAATTTGATACCTAAAATCCACTCAAAATAGATTGAAAAACCAATTACTCAAAAATCACCACAAGACACAAACATACAAAATGAAGTGAGATAAGGGATACCTCCCCAACTGATTTTCCAAAATATAAGAAATAATTTGAAAACTAAAATGAAAACTAATACAAGACACAAAATTCTTGCTTCAAACCACTACAAACCTCCAGATAAAGCTCAAAAAATGAGAATTCAATAAATCATAACATCAAATAAACAAATTAAATGTTACCAAAGACTCCATTATTAAATTATTTTCTCCAATGACTTTGATATGTGAATGCTCCTTTGCTTGAAGACTACCAATTTGATGGCATGTACTTAGCAGAAGTGATGATTATTGGAATAAAGAAAATAGTACCTAAATTTATAAAAAATTTGAAGGAGGAATGGATGGTAAAGATCTAATGGTGAGATCAATTATGGAGGATGGTTGAGAGGATTCCCTCAGGATCAAGGAGAGGATGGAGGGTGGATATGGAGGTTGTTAGATTGTGAATGGCTAAGATGAACTTACTAGATTTAATAAGTGATTTTGAGAATGAGAGGAATAAGGTACATGTGCATCTCATGGGGTTAGATTCTTAGAATGGTTGACAAAATAATGGGACCAAAAGAACAAATCTTCTTAGGTTCCCTTTATTCTTGAAATATGTTGAGGGAATATAGGCATAATTAAATAATAATATTATTTAATTATTTTAGCCACATGTGAGATGGATAATAGGTGGAATGAGTAATTATTTATTTATATATGAGATGAGGACATGAAAAAATGGGATTAATTAATAATATGATTATTTATTAAGTTATTAAATTTAGGTAGAGGGGGGTAGACTAGGTGATATACTTTTCCGATTAAGACTAGGTGAAGGTGATTAGGATTAGGTGATGGATGAATAAGAATATTTTAGGTGTCTACAATAAGAAAAAAAAAAAAGTCTCAAATAGCAGAGTTATTTGAGGCCTTGTAAAGCAAATGATTAATAGAAAATCTTCTACAAGTCTAGATTAGCACATAAAAACTTTAAAAACCTAAACAAAAACCAAGTTATTGTAGAAATTCTATAGATTCCAAAAGTGGAAACACAAATTCTAAAATTAAAGCACAAATGCCACATATTAGATCATAATCACATACCAATCCATAGATGTTATATACGAGAGTGTAGATGTTAAATCTACAAAATACACAAATAGTTAATTCTTAAAAATATGCCAAAAGTGGAAACATAGATTCTAAAATTAAACACAAATACTACATATTAGATCATAGACTTATCAAGCCATAGATGTTGAATCTAAAAAACAAACAAATAATTAATTCTAAAAAAATATAAATTTTAAAATAGGTTACATGGATGTTGCAATATAAATGCAGGTATCAAACTATGGAGTGGAGACATTGAAGTGTGAAATGCACCCAAAAAAATATGACATAGAAAATATGCTTTAACACACTCAATATTGAAAATTAGTATTATAATTTAGGTTTGAGAGGGCATGCTAGAATGTAAGCATATTATTTTAAAATAAAACAAGAGGAAACAAACACAAAATTAACTTTCTAGTTAAAATTACTTACAAACCTCAAGGTTGAGCTTCAATGGAGATTCAAACAATACAAGTGTTATCAAATAAAAATATCATTGGTTGTAAGGATGAGATCAATGAAAATGATAATGTATTTTTATGTAGTTTCTCAATTATTTTAGATAAAATATTTGTAACATGTATTTATCAAAATTGGTGGAAGGATTTTTTGGGATCTCAAAACTCAATTTATATTTTTTGAGAGGGAAGATGAATGTTGTAGATTCATTTGAAAGATCGATGATGGGAATTGGTAGAGAGGATTTCTTAAAATATAAGAGACATGATGAATGGTTATATTTTGAGTTATTATATATGGATGGGGAGGATTTAAGTTAGTTTTTGAATGATTATATAAAATAAATATTTTTTACAGCCATATGATGGAAACTAAATGTTTTGGTTTTAAAATGAAGGGTGAAAAAATGAAAGATTCAATGGATGGATGAGATTTGAAGAAAAAGGATAATGGATAAAATGGAGGAATTAAATTTATTTTTTCATTTAATTAAAAAGGTGAGATGTGAATTAGTTTTTAGTTAATTATTTTAAATATGAGATAGAAATTAGACTAGTTAATTAAATTATTTAATTAATTAGTGAAGGCGTAAGGATTTAATTAAATTATTATTTTTATTTAATTACTTGAAATTATTTTAGTATGGTAGTGTTGTCAATTTTATTCAATAAACATGGTGATGTTGTTAGGAATGATGCTAAAAATAACTCATTAGAAATGATGACAAATTTTAGGTGTCAACAATTGTTTTGGTCAAATCAAAAGGTATTTGTTGGTAAGAAAAGGTGCCCCATGATGAATGTTTTCTTGAACTAGTCCTTGTACCTAACCCAAAATTAATTGTGTCCTAGAAACCATCCAATAGAGAAAACATAACCACTGATGAGCCTAGAATTTATCCTAACTTTCCTATACAAGTTTGATTTTTCTCATAGATATTTCTAGACATTTTAAAGACATTATCCATAATTTGTGTTTACCATAAGTATTGAAGCATTAAGAATGGTATATGGTATATTGATGATGATTGTGTGTATTAATTATTGTTTATAGAATATGATAGTAATTTATGTTATTTGTGGTAGTTTATGATGTGGAAACACTATAGGGAGAAACTAACCTTTGTACAAAAAAGGATAAATCACTTGTAACAAAGGTCACTCATCAACTCCCAAATAAGGGAGTGTTTGCTAACAATTAAGGATGTAGCAACCCATATTCAAAGGAAGAATTACCTGAATAAAGTGGAATCGATTTAGTCATAAATCATTCTATCATAAAAAATAAAGACATCTACGAAGAATAAGAGGAAATTTATGATATTAAAAAATCATGGTTCATAATTATGTGACTATTCTTTGTTTTGTTTGTACTTATTTAAATTTCCCTTCCTTATGATGAGTAGAAAGAGTCACAATAGGACTTGATATTTGTACCACCTTTGTACAATCAATTTCAAATTTTCTATTTTGGTTAGATAGGAATAATTCATCTTCCTATGTTTATGGAAGAGTTGACATATGTTGTTAGAATTTGTTTAGATTCAAAACTAATTAGAATATTCAAATCATGTTTATATATGGTAGATCTTGTATAAAAGAGAGATCTAAAAGAAATTTTATTATCTTTACTTTTTATTATCAAAATTATATTACATTTCCAAAATTCAATAAAGGATATAGATTTAGTCAATGCATGGATTATTGAATTAAGATTTGATTATATTCAGTGAGATTACAATCACCCAAGCAAGGGCCACTTGAGGTAACTATAGTTCTCTTTATAATTTAGATTGTTTGTTAATTATCATGACTTATGAATTAGATTGGTATTAGTTGTGATTAATAATTTGATTTAGATTGTTAGAAGTTATAATAATTTAATCATCAACAATTATCTTAAATGGTTGCATCAAAATTTACTTACAACATAGTTTAAAAGTGTTTGTTTACTGTTCCAACAGAATTACCTACTTGTAGAAACTATCACTACTTAAGGTTCATAAGATAGAATTTACTTTCAATCAATTTTTTTATGCATAACCTTTAGGAAAACTTAGAGATCCTCACTATACATATAGTAAAAGTACCATCCAAGAATAACATGATTCCTTGGTTTGTCATAATTAAATGTATCACACTATAGCTAGTAGGTTTCTTGATAAAGGATGTGTTGGTTCATTGAGTTGAATGCATGCACCTTCTACATCATTATACCAGTCATTAATGGAGTTAAAAAAATTTGGAATCATTTTCGGGGACGGTGCTAAGTTTTATAATTTATGATTTTTTAATGTGTTTATGTATTTATTTCTTAGTATACAGGATTACATTTATTTTAGAAATTAGGACTATTAAAACCTCAGTCCAATTTTGAATTATCTACTAACATTATGTAGGAAGAAAGTTATTATCTCAAACACCATTGTATGTGGTAGCAGAGAGATGTCTTAGGGATATTTATTTCATTAAATCATAAACAAGAGGAGTTAATCAGAGAAGTTGAACAAGAGAGGTACCTCTCATACCAAAGGATATGATAGATTTGGAAGAAATCGCCATTGAACATCTCAAGATAATGGTAGAAAAAGAAGCAAAGAATCTTTTTGAACCTATTACATTTGATTTCCTATCACAAACCAAGAATGAGCAACTACCCTAAATGTGAGAGAGGGGGACCACCCACTACAAGGCCCAAGGTCATGAAAGGCCAAGAGCGGAAAGGCTGCCCTAGCCCACCTCAGTTTAAGGGGAAATTAGGATGATGATGATTATGCTTCCTTTGATCACTTTGAAATCTTGAATGTTGGAAGGAGACTAGATGAGTCAACCTTTAGATTCAAATTTTGGTCTCAGGTAGCTCTCTGTCTAAGAATGGAAGCGTAGTTCCAAGATGACAGTGTGGTGCGCTGGCATCTCACATGTGCACTGGAGTCCATATGGCCAAAGAACCAAAAAGACAAAAATCTAACTCCGAAAGGGAGACTATCAACCTAGTCTAGAGATGTTTGAAGTGATAAAATGAGATTAAGTAAAGAGAAATGCAGATACGAATATGATAAATAAAATGTATTGCCACCAAGGTGACAAAGACGATCTTGTACAATTCTCTCCTCGCCAGCTTGCTCCAAGTTCTCTCCACCTGCACATAATAAAGGGAAAAAAAATTGGGGCTGTATAGGGGCTTACCTCAGTCAGATCCTCGTCTTGGTGTTTCCACCTCCATAGATAGCCAAGTTTGGAATAACAGAGATAAATGATAAAGAAAATAAACTACAAGCTAAGTCAACACAAAAACACTACAAGTAGTACATGCTTACTTAATCGAAAGAAAAAGGAGAGATTATAGGAGCTTACCGCCTTTGTCCAAAGCACTCAAGGATCATGGAGGAGTGAACAAGAGGGACTCAAGCCTCTGTTTCCATGGTGTTTGTCCTATGCTCGCCTTGTTGGAGTGACAAAGTAGTGGATTTTTGCAATGGAGTGAATGGTGTTGCTACAAAGCTTGGAAATGAATGCAAATGGTGGAGAAAAATGCTCAAACGGTCTTACAAAACTTCTCAAAATTTTGCTTGAAAAATCCTATGGATGGAAGAGTGAAGATTATGAAGAAATGGATGAAAAATGGCCATATTCGGGTCAACCAGCTGAAGAGGGACATTACTCTTTGACTTCCAATAAAAAATGTAATGCCTCTATAGTCTCCAACTGCACGAATCTTCCAGGGATGTAAGTGCACTGCACAGATGTCTATGCATCACGTAGGTGTACCTGACATAAACACCCCCATTGACACGTGAACCAGATGCCAAGTGGAATGCAAGGAGCAGGCTTAAGTGGAATTAAACCTCCGCTTTTGATTTTCTAAAGTGTTAAGGGTCAAAAGGGAATTTTTGTTAGGTGTAAAAATTCATGTTGATACATTTTGCTTCCACTTTAGCGAGCATGAGTATGGATGAGTGCTTCAGTAAAGTAGAGTAGTAAAGAAGTAACAAAGTAAGAGATGTATACCTAAACTGATGAGGAAGCAGAGCACGGTTTGGCGAACCTGGAAGTGTAGGAAAGGACTTCATAGTTCTGCAGAGCTACAAAGTTGAAGCACAAAAGTACCTTACACATTCACGGTCCTACAAAGGTGGTATCCTTCAAGAACTCTCACATGAAGGAAACCAAGAAAAGTACCTTACAACCTTACAGACCTGCAAGGAAGATATCCCTCAAAAACTCTCACATGAGGGAGATCGAGAAAATCAACTCATAGACCTATAGATCTGCAAGGAAGGTATCCCCCACTAACTCTCACATGGAGGAAGCGGAGAAAAGGAGACTTCATAGAGCTAGAGATGGTGACATGTTTACCCATAGATAGAACACATCAGAAAGCGGTTGTTTAGGCTAGTGAACGGGCAATCACACAAACCATCTCTAAGTTGTAATACTTTCAAAGGGGTCCCTCGGGAACCCTTCAAAAGGAAGGAGGGTCCACTCAAGGGATGCATTGTTTGAAAGGTAGGGCCTAGTTGGGTTGCCCCCAATCTAGACATGAAGATGCAAAGACGGTCTAGTCAGGCTGCCCCCAGCCTAGATATCGAGATGTGAAGTCAGTCTAGTCGGGCTGCTCCCAAGCTATATTCCATAGAAATTTGTTGAAAACTTTCGAAGGGGTCCCTCGAGAACCCGACGTCAAGAGGCGGGGTCCACTCAAGGGAATGTCTTCCTTTTCGAATCGATTCATCATCAAGGAATCCTTTTGAAAGATGTTCACTTCATCAAGGAATTCAAAAGGAAGGATATTTTCTCATGTGAGGGTAAGACTAAGACTGTTCTCACTTTGAAGGAGGATTTCCAAGTCCCTTCTTTATGAACCCCTAATTAAGGAAACATGTTCGTTAGGGTTCCAAGTTGAGAATGATATTCTAACAAGGAAGTGTGTGAAGGGTCTTTGAGAAAAGATCTATTTGGCAATGAATGTATTTTTTAAAGACTAAACAATGTAGAAGGTGCGTTCTCACATAGGAAAGGGACAACTCAAGAAAAGATGAGAGAAAGATAAAGTGAAAAGTAAAGAAAAAATATCACGCACAAAGGGCATAGGGGGATCCGATTATGTGGGGTCATATCTGCATTTATTTATATATGTGTAGGTAACTGCGGTAAGAGGCGAAAGATCATCAATCCCCACCCAGATCAGGAAGAATGTACGAAATAAAAATTAAAATAAAAAATTAGGTCAACATGGAAGGAGGCCTAAATGCTCCCGACGCTTTGCATCATCCCCAATTTATCAAAATTCAATCACAAACATGGAAGAATGATGACACATATAGAGGAAGATTTACAAAGCAAACACCATTCCTGTATCCACACACCAATAGTGGTGACAAGGGTCATACAAGAAAATGTAGCATGATCATGGGGAAGCACATGTCATGACATGCACACACATCTAATCTAAAGATCAAGAAGAGGGTCTCCCCCTCACACTGGTTGACTAGGAGGTCATCGACTTCCCACTCTAGATCCTCAAAGGAAGGAAGATGAGCCTGCAATGGTGTAATGTTAAGGGGAGGAGCTTTCGATCCTCCCAAAACAAGGGCCAAAGTAGAGGGACTTCTAAGATCTTCGTCACTTAGCTCTTGTGGGTCCAGGGTCAACGACCTAGGGAAGATCATTGACAATGTCAAGACTTCGTCCACCGAGTTAAACATGCACTTAGCAAGAGTGTCATGTTTCACCTTGGTAGATAGAGGATTTTGTACCTGAAGTTCACTGCTAGGCTCACCGAGAGACTCAGGAGTAGTGAAAAACTCTGGGGAGGTTGGGACTGGTTCCATTACTAAGACAAAACAAGTCAACTTGGGGCCACCTTTCAGAGAGGGTGGACTCTTCTTACATCCTCCATTGTTGGAGGGGCCACGCTCTACCTTCTTCTTCATCAAGGGAGGTGAACTCCCCATAAATGAAACAAGGAGTGTCGAGGAAGAGGAGGAAAGATCCGTTGTGGACACAACTGAAGTGTTAACCATGTCCATGAGCTTTGGGAAAGGTAAGATATCTGGGATGGAAGTCAACAAGGGAAACTCCACCAAAGGAGTGATGAACACTTGCACTCTTTCGGGAACATGTGCACTTACAGCAAGAGTTGGAGGAGGTTCGGGGGAAGAAGGAGGGAAAGAGGAGGACACATTAGGAGATGCGGTCTTCTCTTCCTCCTTCTTCTATAAGGAGGCTTGCTCAGCTAGGAGATCATTTCATTGGTGCTTTCGCTCATGCGAAAGGCGGTTTCTATGACTCTTCACATTGGAAGCCGAAACTTGTGAAGGGATAGAAGGATCTTGCTCAGCCATGGGAGTGTCCTTTACAACTATCTCCAGTGGAAGGGTAGACTCCTAAATGGAAGGAGGAGGGGCAGGCTCATAAATGGCGGGAGGAGTTGACTCTAGCACCTCAACGGTGGGCCTCTTCCCATTTACAGTTTTAAGAATAGGAATAGTAGGAGGCTGCGGAGGCCGAGACAAAGAGGATTATCCATAGGGGGATTTTTTTCTTCCATACTGGATAGTCCTAGGCTCTGTCAGTAAGACAGGAAACTCAAACGTAGGACGCTTGGCCTTCCGCCAAGTGGGCACCATGGGATTCTCTCGTAAACATGAGACAGAAGTATATGGTACCACAGTAGGACGATAGGAGGCATCGGGATGAACCATGGAAGAGGAAGAAGGAGGATCTTGAGAACTCTTCTCTTCTATGGGCCTTGGTGGCATCACTATCAACCTTTAAGCAAGCTCTATGCGATATAGCATAAGGCAAAGGAGGGTACCTCACTTTTGGCCTAGCGCGCCCCTTATAGTTTTGATACGTGTGATGTAGGAGGTCCTTCCTAGGCAGGAGAGGACCAAGAGAGGTAGGAAAAAATTAGTCTAGGGTGTAGCTACCACGTGCAACCGGTGGTCTATAATCGGTGTCATAGACAACATGCACCAAACCTCCATGAACAAACTTCAAAAACTTGTGTATAAACGAGGGAACTACATTCATAGCCATAGGCCAAGGGATTCCTAGCTTCACTCTGAAGATTTTAGACCTTGGGATGATGTCAAACTTAAGGCTTATAGACTAAGATCCAACAAGGACTGATAGGACAATACTCCCTTTAGGAGGTACGAAAAGGTCATCGTGTGTGCAAACAGTACTTTTAGGTGCATCATACCCATCCTTATGCAGGAAGTTAATCAGCATGATCTTGTCAGTTATGATATTCACTTGTGATGTTGGATCAACGAGGACACCTACTTAGTGTTCCCATTTATCCTCATAGGAATGTAAAGAGGAGGTGGATCTCTATTGAAGCCCATCAATAGGTCCTGTTAAGTAAAGGTTATGCTAGTACCCTCATTCACAATCTACGCAGAGGGAATGGGTTGGTTTAAGAAAGAGGCCATTGTGTAGACCAAACAATACTTCTATAGAGCCTCTTAAGGTTTATGAGATAGGATAGTGACCCAATTAAGGTTGCATCACACAACGCCATTGGAACCTTTCAACTATGCCCACTAGGGGTCGCGGGTTGGGTTGCAAGGAAAAAGTCTCACAACACTCACACCTACAACACTCCTAGGACATGAGGAAAGGGACTTTCAATATTGCAAAACAGAACCAAAATGGTTCACATCGGGTTCACCAAAAATGTGAGAGAGGGGGACCACCCACCGCAAGGCCCTAGGTCATGAAAGGCCAAGAGCGGAAAGGTTGCCCTAACCCACCTCAGACTAAGGGGAAATTAGGATGACGAGGATGAGAATGATGAGGATTATGCATCCTTCGATCACTCTGCAATCCTGAATGTTGGAAGGAGACTAGATGAGTCAACCTTTAGAGTCAGATTTGTGTCTCAGGCAACTCTTTATCCAAGGATGGAAGCGTGGTTCCAGGATGACAACGCAGTGTGTTGGCATCTCACAGGTGTGTTGGTGTCCATATGGCTAGAGAACCGAAAAGACAGAAATCTAACTCTGAAAGGGAGACTATCAACCTAGTCTAGAGATGTTTGAAGTGATAAAATGGGATTAAGTAAAGAGAAATGAAGATACGAATATGATAAAGGAAATGTATTACCACCAAGGTGATGAAGATGATCTTGTATAATGCTCTCCTTGCTAGCTTGCTCCAAGTTCTCTCCACCTGCACACAATAAAGGGAGAAATTATTGGGGCTATATAGGGCCATGCCTCAGTCTGACCCCCGTCTTGGTGTTTCCACCTCCATAGACAACCAAGTTTGGAATAGTAGAGATAAATGATAAATAAAATAAACTACAAGTAGTATGTTCTTACTCAATTGAAAGCAAAAGGAGAGATTGTAGGAGCTTACCACCTCCGTCCAAAGCACTCAAGGCTTGTGGAGGAGTGAATGAGAGGGAATCAAGCCTCTATTGCCACGGTGTTTATCATGTGCTTGCCTTGTTGGAGTGATGGAGTAGTGCATTGCTGCAATGGAGTGAATGGTGATGCTACAAATCTTGTAAATGAATGCAAATGGTGGAGAAAAATGCTCAAACGATCTTGCAAAACTTCTCTCAAACTTTTGCTTGAAAAATGCTATGGATGGAAGAGTGAATATTATGAAGAGATGGATGAAAAACAACCATATTCAGGTCAGCCTGCCAAAGAGGGATGTTACTCTTGGACTTCCAATCAAAAATGTAACGCCTTTGTAGTCTCCAACTGCAAGAATCTGCTAGGGACATAAGTGCACTGCATGTACGTCTGCGCGTCGCGCGGACGTCCTTGACAAAAATGCCCCCACCGACACGTGAACCAAGCGCCAAGTGGAATGCAAGGAGTGGGCTTAAGTGGAATTAAACCTCCGCTTTTGATTTTCTAAAGTGTTAAGGGTCAAAAGGGAATTTGTGTTAGGGGTGCAAATTCATGTTGATACACTAAAGAACATACCCCTTCATCTCTACCCAACTTCCATGGTTTGATTATTCAGGATATTGATACATTTTCTTTAAAATTCAATATCCTATATTGGATCTTTAATTACACTACTAATGCATATCGACTAAAACTCTTTCTAGTCATACTCAAGGATTTTATTTTATGGTGGTTCACATAATTGGGTAGAAATATAGTAGAAAATTGGGAAACCATGAAAGAGAATATTTAATAAAAATATCAAGATAATTTTCATGGAAGGGACATGAAAGTGTAAGATGGGGTAAAATCAAATAGCATAGATAAATTGACAGCCAACGCAAATCTAAGCTATTAATCTCATCCAAACAAGAGAATACAAACAAATAGAGAATAATAAGCTAAAAGAATTCAAATCAAATACTTCCCTTTGAATTTGCTTCACTTCTCTTGTCTCTCCTATTTTTTCTTATGCCAATATTGCCCTTAGATTTGTTGATGAAGTTGTGCAAATACCTACAAACAGTAAGCAAGAAAGTTGGAGATAATGGTTGTTAAATAAAAAATGGAGAATGGTCTCTTTTATAGACAACCATTCAAAGAGACAAATGAGATTGATCTTCTAGAAATATTCTAAGATCAACATATGAGGATGCATGAGAGGGAGGTTACAAAATAGATGGCCAAGATCAACGGTGGAGAATTGATGCACCAAAAATAGGTGGGCAATGAAGGCTTTGACGTCGACGGCTATGACAGACCATGAAGGCTTATGACAGAAAGAAAGGCCATGAATATGACATCTTTGACCAAAAGAGGTGCATAAATAATTTATTTTAAATTATTTATTCGAAAATGGAGGAGAGGGACAAGTGGCAAATAAATAATTTATTTCAAATTATTTATTTGAAGGAAATGAAAAAGGAGATTTAATCAAATTTATAAATCTAATTAAAGGAGGAGATAAAAATTAGACATGGATAATTAAATTATTTAATTATTTATTCAAAAGGGATGAATGACACATAATTAAATAATTTTGTCAATTATTTAATTATAGAAGAATAAAGGGTCAAATAATTATTATCTGACTATGGATGCAAGACAAATAATCAAATAAATAATTTATTTAATTATTGGAGAAAGGGATATATTAGCGATACAATTAAATAACTTTAATTGATCAGGATACAAATGAGAAGGTGAATCAATTAAATAATTAAAAATTATTTAATTAATAGAGGAATATTATTGAACATAATTGAATAATTAAAATTATTCAATTATTGAAAGATGATGACCAAGAAAATGACGCTCATAGACTTAGGACATTTTTTAGTGTCTACATTTTTCCCCTCTTTGACATAATGCAGTTCATCACGTTGTGTCAAAGAAATCTAATTCTAAAATATGCCCCAGTGTAAAGAGAAAGGGGAAGGAAGACTAGGGGGGTTGTGGTAAGCCCCCTCGAGAGGACAAGCAGGTTCAAATAATATTAATGTTCTCTTGAAATGGAAGATAATAATAGAGGATGAAGGATAGAAGAAATTTTACCATGAAGGAGATGGATGTTATTGTGAAAAGGGGAAAGAAGATAGACATAAAATGATAAGGGAACCAACTTTCATGCTTACATTTTATATATCATCATTGGGCATCAAAAATGTCACAAATGGACCACAAACACCATGGTATGACATAAACCAAGGTGTGCAAGATGACCATTTGGGAGAGACAAATAGTCAAAAAGACAAGGAATGCCCCAACTCATATAAAGGACCCAATTGTCCAAATATTTTTTCCAAGACAAACCACAAACAACAAACAAAGAAAAGAGGCCATGATCCATCATTGTTCCTCTAAATCCTTTAATAGGACATCCTCGAGGAGAATAGTAACATGATCGAAAACCAATTGAAAAGATAAAAAAATCCAGACCAACAAAGTGTTTGCCAAGATAGTGTTTGCCAGTGATAATGGTGATTGTTTGATTGGTTGATTAAGTTGACCAAGATGACCAATTTTATTGATAGGTTGATAAGGATTGATAAAGTGATTTGATTGAGCATGCCTAGCCTCAAGAAGGACACATCTTAATGAAGGTAAGATTGATTGACCAAGCTGATGAGATTGATTGGTGTGACAAAGTTGATTGACAAAGATGACAAATTGATTTGATCGATAGATTGACAAAGATTGATTAACAAATTGAAAAAAACTGACAAATTGATTTGATCGATAAGGTTGACAAATATTGATCATTTACTTGATGAATATGACCAAGCGATGTCACAATAACCAACTATAGGAAGGACACATCTGATAAAGTTGATCACTTGACAAGTGTTGACAAGACACCTAACTGCAATAAGGACACATCTTGCTTAAGGTGAATGACAAGGTTGACAATGTCTAATCTCAGGAAGGACACATCCTAATAAGAGACAATAGATAAGAACGAATGAGACAAACAATATAATGCCCCATTCTAGTTGAATGACCCGGTTGATGGATGATAAGATAATTAATTGATGGAGGATTTCATTCGTTTGTTGTTTTGTGATTAAGTTTGAATGATGATTGCTTTCGGACCAAGGAAACAACCTGACTCGAGAACCCTAAAGGACTTGACCTAATGGGCCTTGGGGGCTCATCGACAGATGGCATTGCCTACACGACTTGACTTTGTCTTTCTCGACAAAATATTGAGTCATGATTTTATTTGGACAGCCTAAAGGGACTGACCTAATGCCTCGGGGGCCCATTTAAGATGAACCTTGCCTATGTAGCAAATGTGCAGAGACAACATAGTTCAATGACTCTAACAAAATTGACTCATACTCAGACTCAGACTTGGACTCTATTTTTAGAAGTTTTGAATTTTTCTAATGTTTTTAGATTTTGAGGATTTTATGATTTTTTGGATTTTGAAATGTTTTGATTTTTTTGGATTTTGAAATGTTTTGATTTTTTTGGATTTTGAAATGTTTTGATTTTTTTGGATTTTTTCAGGACATTTTATGATTTTTATGGATTTTGAAGGTTTTAAAGGGTTGATACCATGTATTATTTCCCATGAAGATGCAAGTCAAGGAATTGCCCCCAGTCAAGTATAGGACCAATTTACTATGTACGAAGGGAAGCGGCGAATGCGATAGATGGATATGAAAGCGAACGATGCTAAATGTCAGTGGTCTTCAGTCCATGGAAATGATGATGCTTTATTATGGATGAATGAGACTTTATTATGGATGATAACTATAAGGATCATGGAAAATGCATGTGAAAGATACCCACAATCAACCAAAAAGGCATGCACAAGGACCCAAGGATGAACATGATCTTATCCCTAGTCAAGCTGAAAACCAATTGATAGGTGATGGTGACGACGACATTTTTTGATATGGGAAGGACGCATCCAAAAACAACATGAGGATTGGAAAATATATATCCCATGGATGATAATGTAACTAAAGGACCAAGATTTGAAGCAAGGCTAAGAATAAACCAATGAATGTTTTGGATAATGCGCTAGAGCACATAGCAATATTGTATGGATTAGGCTTGTTGCATTTGAACTGACTAACCTTAGGACTATATTGGATTATTTAGGGCACTTGGATAAGTGAGTTAGAATCCTTAAACCGATAGCAAGGGAAACCAAGTCCAGCAATAGGTATGAAAAGATAATGGATTGATTTTGGAAAAGGATAAGAGACATGAGGATTATTGGATGGAAGAATTGGGATGTGATCTCCAAGGACTATTTCACATAGGAATAATTTTGTTTTCCAAGATATGGGTTTGGATAAATTCTATGAAGGAAATGACATGGTATTTCATGGGTAATGTATGACCAAAGGATAGACATGTCAATAATTTTCCCAAAGCATGATTTATGTTTGTGCCCCATTTCTTATCAAGATCAAGGTAGGTGGGAGAAGGGATGGAAACGATATGGACTAGATGGAAATGTTATGAGAAAGGCATGGGAGATGAGACAACTTGCCCCCAAGTGTAATAATCCACATAGATAATTTCTCTTACACATGACGCCTGTTTGCTAGGTTTTCATCATGGTACTTATCCAAAGTGCCATAAAAATGGTTTTCACTATTGGACGAAATTTTTCTCTTTACTATTTTTTTTTCTTTCCTTTTGATGATGTCACACAAGACGCCTGCTTGCTAGGTTTTCATCAAGGTGACATATTTTTTGACTTTTTATATCGATTTGATAGTTTGGATGACTGTTGATTGTTCTAAATATTTTGATGGTGTTGATGTAGATACTGTGTCATGATATGCCAATAGTGACCTTTATGGAGTAATTGTCTTGTCAAGATCATAGCACTTGCATACAATTGATCATGTCATTGTGATCCTCTTTGATACTAGTGTTGGCCTTATCAAAATACGCACATCGTGATAGAGTACCATGGGAGTCCTTATGATAAAGGGTTGTTGCCAAGATGCGATGGATTTGTGAAGTAGGATTTTTAGACTTTAGGCGAGATGCAAGATTATGATGGATGATGGTAGGTGTGGATGGAATATTTGGTGTTTTGGATGTAGCAATTTTTATTTTCCAAACTTGGGATGGTGGATGATGGAGTTTGGAATTTTGATTAGGATAGTGTTTGGAACCAACATTTTTATATGCCTTTCTTGATGACCATTTTAAAGGAGGTGGACATTTACTATATGTGGGAGTCCTCTTTTCTTGTGGCTCCATATTTTGATTGAATTTTGGATTTGAAATATTTTCTTTGCTTGATCCAATTTTCTTTGGGATCCATTTTAACTTTATTTGTCCACTTGTATTTTTGTTTGATTCAATGGCCTTTGAAATTTGAGTTTGAACTTTGGATTTATAATAATTTTCTTTTTGTTGGTTCCAAATGGAAGATTTATTTATGTTGGAATGATGGTTTATGGTATGGATGGAATGAGTGTTGGCACCAACTTTATGAAAAGGACTACTCATGGCCCCCATTTTGATGTTTGTATTAGATAAAGTTGCCCCCAATATCGAGGAGGCACCACTAACATCATTTGATTCTCTGACTGAAGAATAACCAAGACCTTGATGTCTAGGATTTGCATAAAATTGTATTGGTTCTATAATGCCTTGCTCATGTAGGCCTAGTCCTCTTCCTTGATACTGCATGCTCTGACAAATTTTGTTTTCGATGAGGTATTTTTTATTTTGAAAACAAGATGCTAACCCATCATTTTGTATGTGGTTTTTGTTACTTGGAATCTCCTCATCTACAAGAAATCCTGCTTTGACAAAGGTGGACACTCCTAATTGATAGGATGTTTTGGCTTTGTCATTCGTCATGCTTGTTTCTTCTCGATCATTTGGGACATCAATTTGATTTGTCATAGATTTTGTATCTTCTTCTTTGACTTGATCCATAGTAGCTTCTTTGTGTTCTCCTTTGACTTGATCAATAGTAGTTGCTTTATGCTCTTCTTTGATGTTATCCATATCATTGATTTGATTATCTATGTGTCCAAAGGAGGCAAGTGACTCATTTTAGGAAATGGAGGTGTTTTGTGTTTGGATGGGATCATCTTCAAATGTTTGATCATGGATGGTATAAAGGTCGATGAGAGGATCATTTTGAATTTCTTGTTCAATGGTAGGATCTTGGTCAAAAATAGGTGTATCTTGGAGAACATGGTTGTGAATAGACTCTTGAACAAGGATAGGTGTATTTTGGATGCCATGATTATCTAGAAGGACTTCTTGGATGGACTTAAGGATGGGATCATGAGATGGAATACTTTGATCTTGATATGAAAGTGAAGTTGTGATGTCATGCTTTGGATTTTCTTTTTGACATGTATCCTCAAGTTTAGGCAATGGAATTTTATTTCGCTCAAGGATATGATTTTCTTTGATAGATCTAAGATTTTGACATGGCAATAATGAAGCTTCAATAGCAAGATGTTTTTTCGATATTGGTAGGCAATGGAGGACATGATCGTGACAAATGGTTGGATGGTGTAGGATTAACAATGTGATCGGATTTCCTAAGTGTGTTTTCATTTAGGAGTTGAACAAGTTCCTTTGCTAGTTGTCCTTGGAGAGTATTAATTAATGTGCTTTTATTGGATGGTATTGTAGTTTGGGATGGAGTGGATGACAATGCGTTAGTGGATGATGGATTAGGATAAGATGTGGGGGATTGGAATAGACTAGTGGATGATGGATTATGATAGGATGTGGAGGATTGGAATGGACTAGTGGAAGGTTGGTTTCCCTTGTCAAAGTTAGGATAGGGATGATTAATGGACATTTTTGGGGGATTAATGGTATGGATTGTGTCAAGTGACTCTTGATAGTGAGGGTAGATGGATGAAGGACTGAAGCTTATGGATTTTTGGTATGAAGGGTATGTGAGTGGTTGGTATTGACAATTGAGGATTGATTGGTATTCAACTTGACTATGAAGAAGATCAAGGTAAAGTGAAGACATGGTCATGAATTTGGATTAGGATGGATAAGACAAACTTAGTAAGGACCATAGAAAACTTGTGACCTTTGGATGACAATGCAAAATGGATATGAAATTATGCTATTTTTTTTTTGTGATTTTCAAGGATATAAGGATGCAAAGTGCTAATGTACCTAAGACCAAGATTAAGGAATAGTGGAATGATAATGACCCAATGACCAAAGCATATGATATGCAAGGATGATGATGACCAAAGGATATGTTCTTATTTTTTTGGGGGATTTTTGGGATAATATAAGGATGTGGAGTGATAATGCAAGGATAATAATGACCTTATGACCAAAGGATATGGCATGCAAATGAAGCTAAATGCTAAATGATGCAAGATGGTATGGGACTAAGCTATGTTTTGTGATTTTTTGGATTATAAGGATATGAGGATGCAAGATGATCATGCAAGGATAATGATGACTTTGAGACCAAAGGATGAAGCTAAATGAAACTAATGGATGCAAAGGATATCAAAGGTGGACTAATTAATGATAAAGGATAATGACAAGGAGACTAAATGATGCTAAATTAATGATCAAGGGTAGTGATGCAACTAAGGCTAAGGTGAAATAAAACTATGTTTTTTTGTTTTTGAGATATAAGGGTGCAAAGTGAAAGTGCAATTTAAGTCCAAGACTAAGGATTGATAAAATGATAATGAATCTATGGTCAAAGGGTATGATATGAATGATAATACTAAGGTTATGAATTCTAAAATTTAAGACAAAGGATGGAAACCAAGCTAATGTAGGTCCAAGATAACAAACCCAAATGTCATTGACCTTTTTGATGAACAAGATGATGGATTTGACAAGGTGAGTCTAAACTAGGACACAAGTTTGAGACTCAAATTTGATAAAGGTGACAATGAAAAAGGTTGTTAAAAATGAAGGATTAAGGTCAATCACAAAATGGATAAGCAACCAAGGATTTTCCAAAGGCTTGATAATTTTCCTATGTCTGGAATCTAGAAGGTATGTGCAACCTAAGACCTAAGATTAATTATGCAAGGAAAAGGTGACCTAAGGTGCAATCTAAAATGTAATGCAAACCTAAATGAAGATGATGGAATGGACTGGGAAATCTCTGCAAGTCTCTGGTTTGGAAGTCAAGATCACTGTTATGATGAATTGGTTCAGTTTTGGACAAGGATTTTGTGAAATCGTGGTAATCAAGCAGTTGTGGCTCTTTTTTAAGCAGTTGTGGTTCATAGAATGTTGATTTTGCAATTTTGATATTTTGACTTGATTTTTGAATGGATTTTGATTGATTTTGTTGAATTTTGATTGGAAAACACAGAATACAGTCACAAGCACTTGTTTTTGGTTTGATTTTGGATTTGAAAAAGTTTGATTTCAAGATAACAAGTACGAATCCTATGGTTGGTAGGGACAATATTCGTTTGAGTTCCCACTTGGATTAACCAACCGCGCTTATTCTTAGCAGATGAATTAGAAGCTTGGCCACATTGGCTCCCCTCCATGACACTCATATCTTCGGGTCAACCAAGCTTTGAGTTCTCATGAATCTCCCATAATGAACTCTTCATCTCTACTAAAAACTTTGAGTATGTGGGATGACTTTAGAGGTTTGACCTCTTGCACTAACAAATAGAAGGATTTTGGCTGCTACAAACAAGAGGTGTCTAGTAAAGGCATCTGGTTCAAGAGATACAATGATAAACTCCCTCGAGAGGTCTCACTACCCTTAGAACAAGGGGTTACATATCACAAAGATACCAAGGGAGAGATATCACGTACCACGTCTCGTTGATTGCAAACTTTCCTTGCAATCATAAATTTCTATAGCGATTCTGAAGGACTTGGCTTTAGCTCATTACCGCTTGGATCATTCCCACCTTTTGAAGCAGGGTGGCAGGCCCTCTAAGGGGTAAACACATAAATAGATGGGTCTGGTTTTATGATCACCGAGTTTGCACAAGGTGAGAGCATATACCTACCATCTTACAAGCATGAAAAACAGTGGTTTATTAACCCCCTAGTTAAATCTATGTAAAAAAAAGACATTTGTTCTTTTTAAGCACCAATTGAAGTGTTTTCTACACTAAAAGACACTCGGTTGATTTTAAACCTTGCTTATTATTTGAAAACACTTTGTAAATTTTAAACTGATGACATGAAACACAAGTTTATTTTAACACCCATGAGTGAAAAATGCAGATTGTTGTTCTTTTTAAACCTTATGAATGTGGAAGATGCAATTTGTTGTTCATTTTAAACCCATGAATAACAAATGCAATTTATTGTTCATTTTAAGCCAATGAATGAAATATGCAATTTTTTGTAAATTTTAAGACCAAATGAGTGACATATGCAAATTGTGGTTCATTTTATCCTCATGAGTGTAAATGCAATTTGTTGTAAATTTTAAAACTAATGAATGAAATGCAATTTTAGCTCTTCAAAAAGTGTGTTGAAAAACACACAAAATATTTCTTATCCAAAACAAGCCAGAAATCTTGCAAAGCTACAAGTTAGATCTTCTTGATGAAAGCCACATGTTGAAAACAAAACATCGGTAAACCAAAAAAACTTGAATAAAAACAACAAACTAAAATAGTGATAACTTAAACAAAATTTTAAACCTTAAAAATCTATGGAAAGCTAAGACATAGACCTTCAAAACCCAAAAAAAGTTTGGCAAAATCCTGCACAACAAAAGTTTTATAAAGAAGAAAAGTTGGATCTTAACAACTAAATCTTAAAAAGCTGTAAGCACTAAAACAACCATAACTTTCTCAAAACATATCAAAATTTCAAACTGTTTGAAATTCTGGAAAGTTAAAAATGAGGCCTACAAAACTGAGATAATCATTTTTTAAGATTTCATGCGCTCATTTTTTTGTGCTCAAAATAAGATGATAAGATTTTGTTTGAATTCTTAGTTGTAACCTACAAAACAAGAAAAATAAACAAGAAAACAAACAAGTTTCTTTGCAAAATTGTAAGATTCATTCTAGATTCACCAATCTAAGATGGAAAAAATCAAATAGCATAGATAAAGTGACAACCAACACTTCTAACTTATTAACCTCATTCAAACAAGAGAATACAAAACAAATGGAGAATAATAAGCTAAAAGCATTCAAATCAAACACTCCCCTTTGAAGTTGCTTCACTTCTCTTGTCTCTCCTATTTCTTCTTATGCCAATATTGCCCTCATATTTGTTGTTGAAGTTGTGTAAATACCTACAAATAGTAAGTAAGAAAGCTGGATATAATGATTGTTAAATAAAAACTAGAGGAGAATGGTTTCTTTTATAAACAACCATTCGAATGGATGGAGGATATTAATCTTCTAGAAAGATTCTAAGATCAATGGATGAGGATGCATGAGAGGGAGGTTATGAAACAGATGGCCAAGATCAAGTTTCTAGAAAGATGCTTAGATCAATGGTGGAGAATTGATGCACCAAAAATAGGT
>CM021108.1:418676090-418718473 GCA_007115665.2 Sequoiadendron giganteum
AGGAAGACTAGGGGGGTTGTGGTAAGCCCCCTCGAGAGGACAAGCAGGTTCAAATAATATTAATGTTCTCTTGAAATGGAAGATAATAATAGAGGATGAAGGATAGAAGAAATTTTACCATGAAGGAGATGGATGTTATTGTGAAAAGGGGAAAGAAGATAGACATAAAATGATAAGGGAACCAACTTTCATGCTTACATTTTATATATCATCATTGGGCATCAAAAATGTCACAAATGGACCACAAACACCATGGTATGACATAAACCAAGGTGTGCAAGATGACCATTTGGGAGAGACAAATAGTCAAAAAGACAAGGAATGCCCCAACTCATATAAAGGACCCAATTGTCCAAATATTTTTTCCAAGACAAACCACAAACAACAAACAAAGAAAAGAGGCCATGATCCATCATTGTTCCTCTAAATCCTTTAATAGGACATCCTCGAGGAGAATAGTAACATGATCGAAAACCAATTGAAAAGATAAAAAAATCCAGACCAACAAAGTGTTTGCCAAGATAGTGTTTGCCAGTGATAATGGTGATTGTTTGATTGGTTGATTAAGTTGACCAAGATGACCAATTTTATTGATAGGTTGATAAGGATTGATAAAGTGATTTGATTGAGCATGCCTAGCCTCAAGAAGGACACATCTTAATGAAGGTAAGATTGATTGACCAAGCTGATGAGATTGATTGGTGTGACAAAGTTGATTGACAAAGATGACAAATTGATTTGATCGATAGATTGACAAAGATTGATTAACAAATTGAAAAAAACTGACAAATTGATTTGATCGATAAGGTTGACAAATATTGATCATTTACTTGATGAATATGACCAAGCGATGTCACAATAACCAACTATAGGAAGGACACATCTGATAAAGTTGATCACTTGACAAGTGTTGACAAGACACCTAACTGCAATAAGGACACATCTTGCTTAAGGTGAATGACAAGGTTGACAATGTCTAATCTCAGGAAGGACACATCCTAATAAGAGACAATAGATAAGAACGAATGAGACAAACAATATAATGCCCCATTCTAGTTGAATGACCCGGTTGATGGATGATAAGATAATTAATTGATGGAGGATTTCATTCGTTTGTTGTTTTGTGATTAAGTTTGAATGATGATTGCTTTCGGACCAAGGAAACAACCTGACTCGAGAACCCTAAAGGACTTGACCTAATGGGCCTTGGGGGCTCATCGACAGATGGCATTGCCTACACGACTTGACTTTGTCTTTCTCGACAAAATATTGAGTCATGATTTTATTTGGACAGCCTAAAGGGACTGACCTAATGCCTCGGGGGCCCATTTAAGATGAACCTTGCCTATGTAGCAAATGTGCAGAGACAACATAGTTCAATGACTCTAACAAAATTGACTCATACTCAGACTCAGACTTGGACTCTATTTTTAGAAGTTTTGAATTTTTCTAATGTTTTTAGATTTTGAGGATTTTATGATTTTTTGGATTTTGAAATGTTTTGATTTTTTTGGATTTTGAAATGTTTTGATTTTTTTGGATTTTGAAATGTTTTGATTTTTTTTTGGATTTTGTAATGTTTTGATTTTTTTGGATTTTGAAGGTTTTAAAGGGCTAATACCATTTATTATTTCCCATAAATATGTAAGTCAAGGAATTTCCCCCAGTCAGGTATAGGACCAGTTTACTATGTACGAGGGGAAATGGCGAAAGCGACGGGTGGATATGAAAGTGAAGGATGCTAAATGTCAGTGGTCTTCAGGCCATGCGAAGGATAACAAAAATTTATTATGGATTAATGAGACTTTATTATGAATGATAACTATATGGATCATGACAAATACATGTGAAAGATACCCATAATCAACTAGGCAGACATGCACAAAAATCCAAGTACAAACATAATCTTTCCCCTAGTCAAGATGAAAACCAATTGATAGGTGATGATGATGATGAAAAAATTATTTGATATGGGAAGGACACATCCTGAAACAACATGAGGATTGGGAAAGACATATCCCATGGATGATAATGTAACTAAAGGATCAAGGTTTTCATCAAGCCTAGGAAAAAATCCAATGAATGTTTTGGATGATGTGCTAGAGTGCATAGAAAGATTGTATGGATTAGGCTTTTTGCATTTGCAATGACTAACCTTAGGAGTAGATGGAATTATGGAGGGAAGTTGGATAAGTGTATTAGAATCCTTAAACCAATGATAAGGGAAACCAAGTCCAAAAATAGGTATGGAAAGATAATGGAGCTATTTTGGCAAAGGATAAGAGACATGAGGATTATTGGATGGAAGAATTAGCATATGATCTCCAATGACTATGTCGCATGGGAATAACTTATTTATTTTCTCCAAGATATGGTTTTGGATAAATTCTATGAAGGCAATGACATGATATTTCATGGGTAGTCTATGACCGAAGGATAGACATGTCAAGAATTTGCATAAAGCATGATTTATGTTTGTACCCTATTTCTTATCAAGATCAAGGTAGGTCGAAAAATGGATGGAAACAATATGGATTGGATGGATAGATGGAAATTTCATGAGAAAGGCATGGAAGATCAGACAACTTGCCCCCAAGTGTAATGGTCCACATAGATAATTTCTCTTACACATGACACCTGTTTTCTAGGTTTTCATCGTGGTACTTATCCAAAGCACCATAAAAATGGTTTTCACTATTGGACGATTTTTTTTCGTTTACTTTTTTTTTCTTTTTTTCTTTTTCTTTTTGACGATGTCACACAAGATGCCTATTTGCTAGGTTTTCATCAGGGTGACAATTTTTTTTATTTTTTAATATTGACTTGATGTTTTGTATGATCACTGATTATTCTAAATCCTTTGATTGTGTTGATGTAGATACTAGTGTCATGATATGCCAATAGTGACCTTTATGGATTAGTTGTCTTGTTAGGATCATAGCACTTGCATACAACTGATTGATTTCATTGTGATCCTCTCTGATACTAGGTTTGGCCTTATCGAAATACGCATATCATAATAGAGTTTCATTTGAGTCCTTATGATAAAGAGTTGTTGCCAAGATGTGATGGATTCATGAAGTATGAATTTTAGAATTTAGGAATGATGTAGGATGATGATGGATGATGGTAGGTGTGGAAGGATTATTTGGAAGTTTAGATGAATCACTTTTTATTTTCCAAACTTGGGATGTTGGATGGTGGAGTTTGAAATTTTGATTGGGATAGCGTATAGAACCAACATTAATATATGCCTTTCTTGATGACCATTTTAAAGGAGGTGGAACTTTACTATATGTGGGAGTCCTCTTTTTCTTGTGGCTCCATATTTTGATTGAATTTTGGATTTGGAATAGTTTCTTTTCTTGATCCATTTTTCTTTGAGATCCATTTTAACTTCATTTGTCCACTTGGATTTTTGTTTGATTCAATGGCCTTTGAAATTTGATTTTGAACTTCGGATTTATAATAATTTTTATTTTGTTGGTTCCAAATGGAAGATTTATTTATGTTGGAATGACGGTTTATGGTATGGATGGAAGGAGTGTTGGCAGAAACCTTTTGACAAGGACTACTCATGGCCCCAATTTTGATGTTTGTATCAAATAACGTTTCCCCCAATATCAAGGAGGTGCCACTAACATCATTTGGTTCTCTAATTGAAGAATAACCAAGACCTTGATGTCTAAGATTTGCATAAAATTATACTAGTTCTATAATGCCTTGCTCATGTAGGCCTAGTCCTTTTCCTTGATATTGCATGCTCTAACAAATTCTATTTGCGATGGTATATTTGTTGTTTTGAAAGAAATGTGTGAGCCTATCATTCTATATGTGGAAGTTTCTACTTGGAATCTCCTCATCTGCAAGAAATCCTACTTTGACAAAGGTGGATGCTCCTAGTTGATAGGATTTTTTGGATTTATCATTCGTCATGCTTGTTTCTTCTTGATCATTTGGGATGTTGGTTTGATATATAGTAGATTTTATATCTTCTTCTTTGATGTGATCAATGGTAGCTTCTCTATGTTCTCTTTGATACATAGTATTTTTTTTATGTTCTTCTTTGACTTGATCAATAGTAGCTTCTTTATGCTCTTCTTTGATGTTATCTATATCATTCATTTGATTATCTGTGTCCAAAGGAGGCAAGTGTCTCATTTTGGGAAATGGAGGTGTTTGGAGTTTGGATAGGACCAACTTCAAATGTTTGATCATGGATGGTATAAAGTTCAATGAGAGGATCATTTTAGATTTCTTAATTAATGGTAGGATCTTGGTAAAAATAGGTTTATCTTGAATAGAATGGTTGTGAATAGACTCTTGAACAAGGATAGGTTTATTTTGGATTCCATGATTATCTAGAAGGATCTCTTGGATGGACTTAAGAATGGGTTCATGAGATGGACTGCTTTGATCTTGATATGAAGCTGAAGCTATGATGTCATGATTTGAACATTATTTTTGACATGTATCCTCAAGTTTAGGAAATGAAATTTGATTTTGGACAAGGATATGATTTTCTTTAATAGACCCACGATTTTGACATGGCAATAATGGAGCTTCAATAGCAAGATCTTTTTCGGTATTGTTAGGAAATGGAGGACATGATGGTGACAAATGGTTGGATGGTGACAAATGGTTGGATGGTGTAGGATCAACAATCTGATTGGATTTCCTAACTTTGTTTTAATTTAGGAGTTGAACAAGTTCATTCTATAGTTGTCCTTAGAGATAATTAATTAATGTACTTTTATTGGATGGTATTGTAGTTTGGGATGGAGTGAACGGAAATGGGTTAGTGGATGATGGATTAGGATAAGATTTGGAGGATTGGAATGGACTAGTGGATGATGGATTATGATAGGATGTGGAGGATTGTAATGGACTAATGGAAGTTTGGTTTGCCTTGTCAAGGTTAGGATAAGGATGATTAATGGAAAATTTTTGGGGATTAATGGTATGGATTGTGTCAAGTGACTCTTGATAGTGAGGGTAGATGGATGAAGGACTGGAGCTTATGGATTGTTGGTAAGAAGGGTATGTGAGTGGTTGGTATTAACGATTGATTGGTATTCATCTTGACTACAAAGAAGATCAAGGTAAAGTGAAGAGATGGTCATAAATTTGGATTAGGATGGATAAGACAAAATTAGTGAGGAGCATACAAAACTTCTGACCTTTGGATGACAATGCAAGGTGCCAATGCAAAATGGATATGAAACAATGCTAATTTTTTTGTGATTTTCAAGGATATAAGGATGCAAAATTCCAATGTACCTAAGACCAAGATTAAGGAATGGTGGAATGATAATGACCCTATGACCAAAGGATATGATATGCAAGTATGATGATGACCAAAGGATATGTTTTTTTTGGGGGGTTGGATTTTTGGGATAATATAGGGATGTGGAGTGATAATGCAAGGATAGTAATGACCTTATGATCAAAGGATATGGCATGCAAATGAAGCTAAATGCTAAATGATGCAAGATGGTATGGGAATAAGCTATGTTTTTTGTGATTTTTTAGATTATAAGAATATGAGGATGCAAGATGATCATGCAAGGATAATGATGACTTTGAGACCAAAGGATGAAGCTAAATGAAGCTAAATGAAACTAATCGATGCAAAGGATATCAAAGGTGGAATAATTAATGTTGAAGGATAATGACAAGGAGACTAAATGATGCTAAATTAATGGTCAAGGGTAGTGATGCAACTACGGCTAAGGTGAAATGAAACTATGTTTTTTTGTTTTTGAGATATAAGGATGTAAATTGAAAGTGCAACTTAAGTCCAAGACTAAGGATTGATAGAATGATAATGAAGCTACGGTCAAAGGGTATGATATAAATGATAATACTAAGGATATGATTTCTAAAATTTGAGACAAAGTATGGCAACCAAGATAATGTAGGTCCAAGATAACAAACCCAAATGTCATTGACCTTTGTGATGATCAAGATGATGGATTTGACAAGGTGAGTCTAAACTAGGACACAAGTTTGAGACCCAAATTTTTGACCAAGATGATAAAGACAAAAGTTGATAAATTAAAAGATGAAGGTCAAGTACAAGTCGAATAAGCAACCAAGGACTATCCAAAGGCTTGATAATTTTTCTATGTCTGAAATCTAGAAGGTATGTGCAACCTAAGACCTAAGATTAATTATGCAAAGAAAATGTTACCTAAGGTACAATCTAAAATGTAATGCAAACCTAAATGAAGATGATGGAATAGACTGGGAAAGCTCTGCAAGTCTCTGGTTTGGAAGTCAAGATCACTATTATGATGAATTGGTTCAGTTTTGGACAAGGATTTTGTGAAATTATGGTAATTAGGTAGTTGTGGTTCATAGAATGTTGATTTTGCAATTTTGATATTTTGACTTGATTTTTGATGGGATTTTGACTATTTCTAATGAAATGTGATTGGAAAACACAAAATACAGTATCAATCACTTGTTTTGGTCTGGTTTGATGTGAAAATGTTTTATTTTTAAAGAAAACAAGAACAATCCTAACGCTGGCAAGGATAATATTTGTTGAATTCCCACTTGGATTAACCAACCGTGCTTATTCTTAGCGGATGAATTAGAAGCTTGGCCACACTAGCTCTCCCTAAATGGCACTCACTTATCGGGTCAACCAAGCTTTGAGTTCTCATAAATTTCCCATGAAAAAATCTTCATATCTACTAAGAACCGTGAATATGTGGGACGGCTTTCGAGGTTCGACCTCCTACACCAGAAAATGGAAGGATTTTGGTTGCTACACACAAGAGGTGTCTAGTAAGGGAATTCAGTTTAGGGGGTACTATGATAAAATCTCTTAGGAGGTATCCCTACCCTTAGAAAAAGGGGTTACATATCATAAATATATTGAGGGAGATCTATCATGTACCACATCCCGTTGATTGCAAATTTTCCTTGCAATCAAAAATTTATATAGTAGTTTGGAAGGACTTGGATTTAGCCCATTACTGCTTAGGGTCATCGCCTGGGGTGAGTACTTTTTCCTACCAAGGAAGGCCCTTCTAAATGGGTGAACAAAAAAATAGATGGGCCTGGCTTTCTGATCACTGAGTTTGCACAAGGTGAGAGCATAATACCTACCATCCTTCAAACACTAAAATAGTGGTTCATTACCCCCTAATTAATTCTATGTGAGAGAATTAAATCATTCATTTTAAAGCAAAAATTGAAGTGTTTTCTACACTAAAATACAGTCGGTTGATTTTAAACCTTGCTTATTATTTGAAAACAATTTGTAAATTTTAAACCGATGACATGAAATGCAAGTTTACGTTAACACCCATGAGTGAAAAATGCAGATTGTTGTTCTTTTTAAACCTTATGAATGTGGATGATGTAGTTTGTTGTTCGTTTTAAACCCATGAATGAAATATGCAATTTTTTGTAAATTTTAAGACCAAATGAGTGACATATGCAAATTTTGGTTCATTTTATCCTCATGAGTGTAAATGCAATTGGTTGTAAATTTTAAAACTAATGAATGAAATACAATTTTAGCTCTTCAAAAAGTATGTTGAAAAGCACACAAAATATTTCTTATCCAAAACAAGCCAAAAATCCTAGAAAACCACAAGTTAGATCTTCTTGATGAAAGCCACACGCTGAAAACAAAACAATAGTAAACCAAAAAAAATTGAATAAAAACAACAAACTAAAATAGTGATAACTTAAACAAAATTTTAAACTTTAAAAATCCATGGAAAACTAAGACATAGACCTTCAAAACCCAAAAAAAAATTGGCAAAATCCTGCACAACAAAAGTGTTATAAACAAAAGAAAATTCGGATCTTAACAACTAAATCTTAAAAAGCTGTGAGCACTAAAATGGTCATAACTTTCTCAAAACATATCAAAATTTCAAACCATTTAAAGTTATGGAAAGCTAAAAATGAGACCTACAAAACCTAGATAATAGTTTTTGAATATTTCATCCACCCATTTTTTGTACTCAAAATAAGATGACAGGATTTTGTGCAAATTCTTGGTTGTAACTTGCAAAATAGCAAAAACAAACAAGAAAACAAACGATTTTTTTCTACAAAATTATAAGATTCACATTGGGTTCACAAATGTAAGATGGGGTAAAATCAAATAGCATAGATAAAATGACATCCAACACAAATCTAAGCTATTAACCTCATCTAAACAAGATAATACAAACAAATAGAGAATACTAAGCTAAAAGCATTCAAATCAAATACTCCACTTTGAAGTTGCTTCACTTTTCTTGTCTCTCATATTTCTTCTTATGTCAATATTTCTCTCAGACTTATTGATGAAGTTGTGCAAATACCTACAAATAGTAAGCAAAAAAGTTGGAGATAATGACTATTAAATCAAAAATGGAGGAGAATGGTCTCTTTTACAGACAACCATTCGAATGAATGAACGAATGAGATTGAGCTTCTAGAAAGATTCTAAGATCAACAGATGAGGATGCATCAGAGGGAGGTTACAAAATGGATGGTCAAGATCAAGTTTCTAGAAAGATGCTTAGATCAGTGGTGGAGAATTGATGCACCAAAAATAGGTGGGCAATGAATGCCATGACGTCGACGGCTATGACGTCTGATGACTATGATAGACCATGAAGGCTTATGACAGAGACGACTATGACAGAAATAAAGGCCATGAACATGGCATCTTTGACCAAAAGAGGTGCATAAATAATTTTTTTTTAATTATTTATTCAAAAATAGAGGAGAGAGACAAGTGGCAAATAAATAATTTATTTCAAATTATTTATTTGGAGGAAATGAAAAAGGAGATTTAATTAAATTCATAAATTTATTTAAAGGAGGAGGTAGAAATTAGACATGGATAATTAAATTATTTAATTATTTATTTAAACAGGATGAATGACACATAATTACATATATTTTTTTAATTATTTAATTATAGAAGAATAAAGGGTCAAATAATTATTATTTTACTATAGATGCAAGACAAATAATCAAATAAATAATTTATTTAATTATTGGAGAAAGGGATATATTAGCGATAATTAAATAATTTTAATTGATCGGGATAGAAATGAGAAGGTAAATCAATTAAATAATTAAAAATTATTTAATTAATAGAGGAATATGATCGAACATAATTGAATAATTAAAATTATTCAATTATTGAAAGATGATGACCAAGAAAAATAACACTCATAGACTTAGGACATTTTTCAGTGTCTACAAAAAGGAGATGAAATTTTCATAATTTCTAAACAAAAGGATGAACCCCTTGAAGATTATGTTGAGAGATTCCAATTATGTCTCAAAAGTCACACTAGAATCGGCTCTCTCTAGAATCACTCAAATTAGTATTCCAAAGAGGTGTGATTGAGGATAGTATAGATGTATTCAACTTGATTGGATCAAGAGGCATCTTTAAACTAGTCTTTTATGACATTTTTCAAATCTATAGGAACTACTCATGCTCAACCATGAATAAAACTAGAGGTTCCAGAGCTCTGACCTCCATAAAGACATCTACAAGTGTCTCTAGAGTGGAGCTCATTAATCTCTCATCAAATATGAAATAATATATCATCAGTCATCTGGAAACCTAGTTGGAAATATTACATGTGAAGAAGAAGTAAAAAGGACAAACATGATTCTAGCATAGTACTATCCACATTTCGTTAAAAGAAGGTTATTTGAAAATGTAAAAGGATTTCTAGTATTTCTAAGAAGTATGGGAAACCTTATTTCTACACTTTAGAAGATGAGTAAGGTCAATTATTTTACATCACCCAATACAAACCTTGGTAGCAAAGACAAGGTATACCTCAAGACCCTTTGTCTCACAATACTTTATTTCTAGGAGCTAATTCAATTTTTCTAAAGTAGAACAATACACCTTGGAATAACATGCCAAATCAACCTTGGTCAAATTTACCATCATCCAACTAGACCCCACAATGGGGGATGTGGAAAAAATATCCTTATCAATCTCCAAATTATAATTAGCAATGGCAATCATCTCAAAACCTATGGCCACAACAATGGTGAGGAAACCAAAAATGGAAAAATCCAAATATAAACAACCTACAACCATATCAAGCCTTGCCACAACAACCAAAAATTATGCAAAACTTGATTAAACCTACCTTGGCACAACCAAGAGCACCTCAAATTTTATGCTCAACCTACACCAAACCCTAACAATAAGTTTGTTCAACATGCTTACACTAATGAACCCATCCAATACCCAACTTGTGTGATTGAGGTTAGTGATGCTCACTTATTTTCAAGGAAAATGATTGTTAGATCCTCCACTCATCGTGGAACTTCCAAATGAAGAAAAAGCCATTAATGCTAACAAACATCTAAATAAACAGAATGAACACCCTAAAAAAGACTAGCCATAGATAGAAATTACAACCAAAGAACTGTCATTCTTAAAAAGATTGAACACCCAAAAGTATCTACCTAAACATGGATTTGAATTCCTTGATCAAATAAAGAGTATATTTCAAAACTCCCTCGATCCAAGATATCAAGGATGTGCCAATCTACACCAAGACTATGAGGGAACTGTACCTTAAGAAGCTAGGGAGAAAATAAAAGGACCCCCAAACTGTCCATGTCATAGGACATCTTGTTGATATTATGTTGGGAAACTTAGTTGTTTCAAAATATGTAGACCTTGGCAACCCTATGGTGGATGTGCATATAATTGGCACCCTCATTAAGAACAATATGAATGATTTAGGTTCAATAATAAATGTGATGACTAAATAAATAATGAGAAATATTCAACTAATAGACTTGAGACCTACACCAATAGTCTTACAATTGGTAGATAGGTCAGTACTGAAACTAGAAGACTTCATTCAAGATTTAGTCATTACACTTGACTCATGGGAATACCCTATAAATTTCATGGTCTTGTAACCTAATGCTAACCTAGGTGGATATACACTAATCCTATGACAACCATGGTTGGAAACAAAAAATGCATTCATAGGATGAAGGTATGGAAATATGATCATTTCCAATGGAAATGTAACAAAGAAATTGGTCTTCTATTCATCAACACAACCTTTTTCCAACTTGGAAGAACCTATTTGTCCATACCTAGAGGATAATGACCAATACTCTTTATAGACACTCATGACCATCATACATAATCTATTGATAATATCTAAATGAAGTGAAGTTCTATCTAACATTATACAAAACTCTTATGGGATGGATCTTAAACAAGACCAATGTTCAGCATGCTTGACCTTCTCATTACATAAAATTTTACCTACAATGAATACAACATTTTTTTATTCTACTTACTGTATGTTCCATAATTACTTCCATATAGTTATAGCCTCAATTTATCATACTTATATTTTTCCTCTATCATGATCTCTGTAATACCAATTAAAATATCACCTAGCAGAACACTTAATATCAATAATCATTTTGCAACATCTTAGTAATATAAATTTCTTAAAGTGTTATAATCTCATAGAACAATATTTTCTTAGGATTATCATCACATGAAAGGCATCTACCATGATCTCTACATGCATAAAATATATATCAATGAAGGATGCAAAACACTATGGAAACCCTAATGAAGAATGAACCCTACTATTAGCTGCAATGAAAATTGAATTACAAAAACTTTTGGATGCAAAATTTATATACACAATATTAGATAGCCAATGGGTCTCCCCATTATTCATAGTACCCAATAAAGGAGTAAAGTGGCAAGTATATGTTGATTACAAATAATTGAATACAACCACTAGGAAAGATCGTTTTCCTCTTCCCTTCATTGATTAGGTATTGGATTCCTTGGCAAGGAAGAAATACTTTTATTTCCTAGATGGGTTTAGTGGCTATAATCAAGTTAAAATAGCCTTTAAAGATCAAGACAAAATAACCTTCACATTTTTATGAGGTAACTATTCTTATTCAATCCTACCATTCAAACCATATAATACCCCTACAACCTTTCAATGGGTTGTTTTGAGCATATTTTCTAATTTTGATCATGATTATAGGGAAGTATATATAGATAATTTTACCACCTATGGAGATTCTTATGAATAATTATTATCAAACCTTAAGAGAGTCCTCCAAATATGTCAATATCAAAATCTATCTCTCAATCATGAGAAATTTTTCATTATGATGGAGGAGGGCATGATTCTAGGATATTTTGTGTCAAGGAGAGGAATTCAGGTAGACCCTAATAAAATAGAAATAATATCAACTCTACTTGTGCCACAAAAATAAAAATAATTAAGAATATTTCTTGGTCATGCAGGGTATTACATAAGGTTCATTAAACATTTTAGTAAGATAGCATCTCATTTTTTTTCCTTACTTTCTAAAGATTGAGTTTGAATGGACACCTACCTACTAAGAAGCCTTTGAGGCTCTTAAAACCTCTCTCACAAGGACACTTGTTCTAAGAGGACCTAATTGGATAGTTCATTGACACATTCATATAAATGCCTCTGAATTTTTTATAGGTGTTGTGTTACGACAAAAAGAGGGAAATCTGGAATATGTTATCTACTATATAAGAAACAATTTACAAGTTGTTGAACTCAATTATATTGTTACACAAAAAGAGATGCTAGCTATTATTTATGAAATCAATAAATTTAGACATTATATCACTGATTATCTTTTTCTTTTCATACTAACCATACAACAATTTAATATATAATTAACAAACTAGTGGTTATTAGATGTCTTGTTAGATGGTTTTTGTTGTTATGGGAGTTTGACATCACTATTGTGGACAAGTTAGGAAAATTGAACTTGGTTGTTTATTTTCTCTCTAGGCTAACCATTAATGCTAAATAATCAGTTGTGGATGACTAATTTCTTGATGAACACCTCTTTTCCTTAATGGTGCAGACACCTTGGTATGCAAATATTGAAAATTATCTAGTTATAGGAAAGACACCTCCACACCTTTCACCATGAGAGATGTACCATCTAGTTGAATTTAGCTTTTCATACTCATGGGTGGTTGGCTACCTCTTTTACACAAGGTCTCATAATGTCATGTGTCGGTGCATACAAGAAGATGAATTTTATGACATTCTTAAAGCTTTTTATGATGAGCCTTATGGAGGACATTTTGTAGACAAAAGAAAAACACTCAAGATCCTAAATATTGGATATTATTGGCCAATGCTACATAATGATTTGGTTTAGTACACAGGAAGATGCGATCATTGTTAGAGAATGGGTAGGGATACAAGGAGTGATGAAATACCCCTACAGTCATAGTTGGTAATAGTGCCATTTGACAAATAGGGAATTAAATTTATTGGTCCTATAGATCCTCCTTCTAACAAGGAATATGTATTGGTATATATTAATTACTTGACCAAATGAGTTGAATTTAAAGCTTTAAAATTTTATAATGATAGCAAGGTAGCCACATTTTTATATGAGGAAATATTCACAAGATATGGAGTGCTTCGAGAGATAGTAATTGATTAAGGGCCACAATTTACCTCAAATATGATTGATCATTTGATTAAGGATTGTGAAATTAGGCACAATAAATCAAGTCCTTATCATCCATAGTCAAATGCTTAGGTTGAATTCACCAACAAAGAAATTGAATCAATATTAACAAAGACAATCACATTGCACAAAAGGGATTGGGTAGCCAAATTACCACAAGAGGTATGGGTATATAGATCAACATGGAAAACAACAACAAGGTTTACACCCAATGAATTGGTCTATGGAGAAAAGTTTGTTCTTTCCATTGAATTTGAACATAAAACACTAAGAACAACAATACAAATAGGCATGAATCTATTTGTAGATAAAAGGGATAGACTATACCAATTCGATGCTCTAGATGAATTAAGAATGGAAGTAATCCAATATATAGAATTTTTACAAAGACATAGAGTGAAATGGTATGAACAATAAATTAAAACCTAAGAATTTCATGCAAGAGATTGTGAATTACTATATGACTCTAGTTATAAAGACCATAAAAGAAAATTATAGACAAGATGGTTGAGTCCTTATGAGGTTAAATAATTTTATCTAAATGGTACAATCCAACTAGTGATAATTGATCTCATTCAAATTTCCTAAATGGTAAATAGTAATTTTCTTAAGCTTTACAATAAGCCATCAGACAAGGATAGATTTCTACAACACCTAACACAACAATTTTCACTACCATTGCCACTAGACTCGCAACAATATTTTACATACATTGTCTCGCCTAAATAATTCACTCATTCATCTATTTCCACATTAGTAGATGAACCCACCAACTCAAATACTATCATTCTATAGGTAATGATTTTCTATCCACCAATAAAACATAAAAAATACATGTCAAATAAAAGATCACAGTTGCAAGAACATGCAAAAATTGTACCCACAACAACTTCCATAGGGATGTATAGCCATTTCCCATGCAACAACTACTAGTGGGACCTAATTCAATTTCATATACAACCACTACCTAAGGGAATTTTCAATCCTACCTCTGTAGACATTATGTAAGGGACCTAACATCACTTTACTTCCACATCACCTACTTTATCGCTACATGCAACCGTTATCTCATGGTCCATGGAATTTGTACATGTTTCAACTCCTCACATAGCCAATCACATTCGTACATGTCACAACTCTTTATTTTGTATCTATACTATTTTTGGTCACACGTAACAATTCACGTAATTCTCCATCAATAAAACTTACCTCTAGTCATATCCACTCTAGTTCACTTGCCACACTTTTCCTGATCATTCACTTCAACAACCATTTCATAATCTTCATATGTGCCACCTTTTATATCACCACTACTCCTCACAATATTTATATCATTCCTTCTACTAATTATCATAAATTATTTTTATTTTATTAACAATTATTATTTTCACATCATTTATTATGTATCATACTTGATTCAAACATGATTTCAAATCCCCCTTCTATTCTTCCTATATGACTTGTCATTTGAGGACAATACCTTTAGTTGGGGGGATTGCACCTTGATTTTATATGTGGAAAACATGGTGAACATACCATTAACCAATGCTAAGCCTTTCTCTCCATAATTATGTTGGCAACACAAGGGCAGACAACTAAGAGGGGGGGTGAATCAATTATCACAAAATTTCAAACTTATTAAACTTATTAACCTTTATTCTCATATCTGATCAGTAACAGTGAAAACATGAATCAACAACACACATAACACCAAGATTTTTGTGTGGAAACCCTGTTAGGGGACAAACCATGGTGGACTTTAATCCACAAGTTATACCCTATTAAAATTATAAGAAGAATATATGAGGAATGCACATGCATTCAAGCACACTGCCTAGAGCTCATTGCTCAAAGGAAGACTCACTGTCTTACATAAAATATTCAGATTAAATCCATCTAAAGAATTTGAATGAAGAAATTAGCATCTGCTAATGTCTGAGTATAGTTCTAGTTAAGCACATGAACACTTCTTTACTTTATTTCACTCTTCTTCACACTCTACTCTTCCTTCGAATGATCTAAACCTTTTTCGCACATAGCACTCACACACTTCACATACACACACTCCACATCCTTCTCAAATGAAGGAAAAACCACTTATATATATGTGCAACAAGAATTTGCATTGCTTTATGTCGGCTTCAACACAATAATAGAATAAATGCAAACTATAGGCCCAAAATAATAAATATTATCAATGCGCATCAACCAAGGTTGGCCACAACATAGTAGAGACCTAAAAAAAATGTCCTCAAACACAAAACACCTTCAAATATTTTTCCTCAAAGATCCACAACATGCTTCAAACACCTTGTAAGCCAAGAACATGAACACACAAGAGAAAATATCGGATCACGAGCATAATGATCAATGCGGACGTGAAACATAGATATAATATGATCTATAAACATCCATGAACACCTTAGGAATATACACAACAACTTAGATGACCAGAATCACATTATCTTCTTCCATGAACACCATTTGCAGTAACATAATAGTTGTCATAACACAAAAAATTATAACTTTCTCAAATCTTCATGCGCACCTCTGAAACTTTTGAAGTAGAAACTAGATAGGTTTGAACAAAAACCCTTTAATCTGCAACATCTAGTTATCCACATACTGAGATTTCAACCATACTGATCTTCACTACTTCACAGACAACCTGTAACATATTTTATTACAATTTTCTCAATATCCTCGACATATATAGTCTTAAAGACATTAATGCTAATAGTGTTGACATCAATGACAACCACATATCATAAATACAACCAAAACATCCAACAATCTCCCCCTTTGGCATTGATGGCAACACATGATGTGAAAAACACACCATCAACACAACTAACTCTTCTTCCAACAATCTCCCTTTTACACATTTCTCTTCTCCCCCTTAGTTCTCCAAGAGTTTTTTACATTACTCTTCTCCCCCTTTGACATCAATGGAAAAGGTACAAAAGCTCTTAATCAAATATCCAAATCATCTAACTACTCCTCCTAAGTAGTAGCCACCCCAACATCAATCTGAACAAGATATGACTATGAATGCACAGACTGGTGCAAAGACTATGCATCTTAGTTCTGATTAGGAGGGGTAATCAACCCTAACTTCCCTCTAAGATACTCAAAATTATCCTTAGTTAAAGTCTTAGTAAAGATGTCTACAATTTTTTCCTTAGTAGGAACATACTCTAGTCTGACTTCCTTATCACTCACTTTATCTCTCAAAAAGTGGTACTTGATAGATATATGCTTGGTATTTGAGTGCAACATCGGATTCTTAGAAATATTTATAGCACTTGAGTTATCACAGAATATGGCAATAGGTTCATCATACACAACTCTGATATCTTTCAACATATGCTTCATCCACAATACTTGAGTACAATTGTTAGTAGTAGCAATATTTTTTTCCTCTGTAGTAGACAAGGAAACAACATTCTACTTTTTGCTTAGCCATTAAATCAATTTCTTTCCCAAGAAAAATGTGTCACCACTAGTACTTTTCCTTTCATTCATATCTTCTTCCCAATCAGTGTTAGTAAAGGCACTTAAAGTAAGATCATCATCTTTAGGATACCATAGGTCGAAATCAATTGTTCCCTTCAAGTATCTAAAAATTCTCTTCACATCAGTCACATGAGATTCCTTAGGATCGGCTTGAAATATAGAAACAATGCATACAACATTCATGATATCAGGTCTATTTTGAGTCAAATAAATCAATCCACCAATCATTGATCTACATATATTCTTATTTTCCTTCGAAGAATCATCTTGTGTCAACTTACATCCGGTCACCATGGGTGTACTAACTAGTTTTGAATCTTCCATACTAAACTTCTTTAGCAGTTCTCTCACATACTTGGACTAAGATATAAAGATCCCTTTATCTACTTGAGCAATTTTCAATCCCAAAAAGAATTTGAACTCTCCAATCATTGACATCTCAAACTCATTCTACATTTCATTAGCAAACTTCATACATAAACCATCATCTCCTCCAAAAATGATATCATCAAAAAATACTTCCACAAACAAATCTTTGTTATCATCAATTTTGAAATATAGATTACTATCAATGGTACCTTTGTTAAATCCAAGCTTCAACAAGTATTTATCTAATCTGGCATACCAAGCTCTAAGGGCTTTCTTTATTCCATACAATGCTTTCTTCAACCAACAAACCATATCTCCTTGATCAGTCAATTGAAATCCATTAGATTTCTCAATATACACCTCTTCCTCTAGTTCACCATTTAGAAATGTTGACTTGACATCCATTTGATAAACTTTGTAGTTTTTGTAAGCAACATAAGCAAGAAACAATCTCACAACTTCAATTCTAGCAATAGGATCAAAAGCTTTTTTAAAGTCAATTCCTTCCATCTGAGAGTATCCTTTGCATACCGTTCTTGCTTTGTTTCTGATAACTTCACCTTATTCATTCAATTTGTTTCTAAATACCCATTTAGTTCCAATAGCATTACTTGGCTCAGCCTTTGAAATTAAACATTATTCTTCTACAATTATTCTCCTAGTCTAAACACCTTTGTTCTTATCTCCTATAATCTGATTTTATAAATAATTTAATCTCACGTACCTTAGATTCTTAGAGTCTTCTTGAATTTCAGGCTCTTGTGGTCTCTCTTCTGTACTTTCACTAGTCTCTTCTTCTTCTTAATCTTCTTGATTCACCAGAATGATCTGAACTTGATTTGAATTCCGACTCTTGTTGTAGCACCGGTAGACCTTACTCTTAGTAGAATAACCAAGAAATATTCCTTCATCACTTCTAGCATCAAAATTTCCTAGATCTTCATTTCTCCTGATATAGCATTTTCTCCCAAAGACTTTTAAATTCTAACTGTAGGCTTATGACCAAACCATAGCTCAAAAGGAGTCTTACCAGTATTACATTTGATTTGTACCCAATTAAGGATATAAATAGCAGTACTCACAGCTTCTCTCCAATGGATATGAGGCACATTTCCTTCCAACATCATATTTCTAGTAGCATCTTCAACTATCTTGTTCTTCCTTTCCACAAATCCATTATGTTGAGGGGTATGTGGTGCAGATAATTGTCTCTTTATCCCATGTTCTTTACAAAAATAATTAAACTCGCTAGAAGTAAATTCACCACCTCCATCTGATCTCAGACACCAGACCTATCTCTGTCTCAACCATATCCTTAAATATCTTGACCTTTTCTAGAGATTCATATTTCTCCCTTAAGAAAGTAACCCACATCATCCTAGAGTAATCATCAATAAGCAACATGAAGTGCATGTAACCCTGTAGACTTCTGATTCTAGCAGGACCACACAAGTCAATATGCACAAGCTCCAACAATTCATTTGAGCAATGTTGTTTGCTCCGAAATGAAATTCTAATTTGTTTTCCCAACTTACATTCCTTGCATATGGTATTAGTAGGCTTCACCAACTTAGGAAGATCTCTCACAACCTATGAGGAACTTATCTTGATAATATTGTCAAATTTTACATGACACATTCTTCTATGCCACAACCAACTTTCATCAACTTGAGCAATCAAACAACTTTTACTACCAACATTCAGATGAAATATGTTACCTTTTGTTTTAGTACCTGAAGCAATCACATGTCTAGAACTTCCCAGTATGCTACACTTTCCATCTTTCAATTGAAGATTGTATCCCTTATCAACCATTTGTCCAACATTGAGAAGATTATGCTTCAAACCTTCAACATAAAGAACATCATTAGTATTATTCTTATCATCAAAAGAAATAAATCCTCTACCACAAGTTATACCACCATTGTTATCACCAAATATTACAACAACACCATCATAGTGTAATGATATAAAATGTTCCTGCAAGATCAAATCAAATGATTAGTTGTACCTGCAAGTTAATAACATATCAAACAATAGAATGCAAAGGAATAATAAATAAATGGAGGAAAACTGAAAAGGTCTCACCCATTTAGTACTCCATGTCTAACTTCTATTGCACCTCCTCAAGCTTGTTGTGATATAATGCCCTCATATTTGTGAGCAAATTATGTGTGCCTAGCCTTAGCAATGCCTTTGAAGGATTTATGAAATAAAACTAATGTGCAAACTAGAAACTCAATTCTAATATGCAAATAGTAATGAATAGCCTATGATATGAAGAATGCCTATATTAAAAGTAGTTTTAAGCAAATGATCATGGATCCGAAAATGAGATCAAGATTGTCATTTTATAGAAAATGAAATCTTGAACAGACGGACAAAATGAGAGCTTTAAGGAATGCCCTAGAATCAAAGGTCAAGATTCAATAAGGAAACTCTCAATTAGGGTTAGGGTAAAATACCCATATGTGTGAATAAGTTTTAATTAAATGAAGTAAATCAAGATTGAATGTGACAGTTGAGATGAAATTAGTAAAAATCAGAAGACAAGAGGATGAGATTTTAGAAAATCAGTAATTTTAGAAATTACTTGATTTGTAGAAGAATAATTCTATTTTGAATTAAATTAATTCAAAATAGGGATTTTGTGAGATAAGAAATAATTGATTTTTGAAATTAATTACTAAATGAAGAATCAGTTAAGTATGTGAGTTATTTTTAAATGATTTGTTTTATTTAAAAATATAGAAGTGTCACATACAATAATTAAATAATTACAAATAATTATTTAATTTAGAAGAAGTGGCTAATTAATTAAATAAATTAGCAAATCTATTTAATTAAGAGGATTTAGGAATTAGTGAATATATTTTAACTATATTTATTAATAATCAGGAGGACATTTATGATAAGGATTTAATTAAATAAATAAGATTTTATTTAATTGCAAGAAGACTTTGATAATTAGTGACATATTAGATAAATAAATAAGATTTATTTATTTAAATTTCATGAAGAATGAGAGATTATGAATTAATTAAATAATTATAAATTATTTAATTAATAGTTGAATGTGGGTTAGAAACATAATTAAAATGTTATAATCATGTCATGACGAAAGGTGGTAAAATAGTGCTTGCAGGTCTTGGTCATTTTTATGTGTCTACATTTGCCCCTCTTTGTCATAATGCAGCTTGTCGCGTTATGGAAAAGAAAACAAGTCAAGAATATGCCCCAATGTAGAATAGTATGAGGAAGAATGACGAGGAGGTAGCGGTATGCCCCCTCGAGAGGACCGTTGGGTTCCAAGAACACGGATGTGCTCTCGAAATTGATGAGAAGACTAGAATATGATGAGACAAAGAAATGGTAGAGAGAAAAAGATGAATGTTAGGATAGAAGGAAATGCATGTTAAAATCCTTCAATATTTGCCAAGGTACTTAATAGGTGTTGCTCGAATCATCATTGGGCGGTAAAAATGACACAAATGGACAACAAACACTAGGGTATGACATAGACCAAGGTGTGCAAGGTCATCCACTTGCAAAACAAACGATTGTAGACAAGGAATGTCCTAACGCATACTAGAGGCCAATTTGCCCCAGTCTTTTTGTCAAGACAATCCATAGACAGCAGTCAAAGAAAACAAAATAGGTCATGAGACGTCATCACACCTCTAAATCCTCCATGGGACATCCTTGAGGTAGCTAGTAACATGACCTAAAGACAAGTCAATAAAAAGATAAGACCAAATAGCCAAAAATTCACATCCATTTACTTGTATTGCCAATGTTTGTTTGTTGAAGATTAATTGTTTGAAAGCTTGACAGTTTGAAGATGCCTAAGGTCAGGAAGGACACATCCTGAAAAGGTAGATGACACTTTGACGAGGTCAAAATCCAAGAAGGACACATCTTGAAGAGGACCAAAAAGTGACGAGATTGACATTTTGACCAATGCTTTGGCAAGCTGATTGATTTTGACTGCATGTTGATTTGCTTATGTTGCCCGATTTTGAAAAATTATGATGTTGACATTTCAAATGACTGTCTTATGTTAAGTGTGACCATGTCTGATTTATTTGACTGATGCAACCATGTTTGACTCATGATTTTATTTGGACAAACCTAAAGGGACTAACCTAATGTCTCGGGGATTCAAAGATGAATCTTGCCTACGTAGCAAATGCGCAAAGACAATGTAGTTTGGACAAGGACAAAAGATTGATTGACACAACTGACCAAATTGATAGGACTGACATTGACTTTGACTCTATTTTTGGGATTTTGACACTTTTTTGAATGTTTTTGTGTTTTCATCAGGACATTTTTCAAATTTTTTTAGGACTTTTCATGACTTTATCAGATTTTTATGACATTTTCCAGGACTTTTTGTAATTTTTATGATTTTTTGATGTTTTAGGAAAATGGCGACAAATGCATGTGAATGATGCCAATGCAGATGAATCCAAGGACAACCATGATTTTTCTGCTAGCCAAGTTGAATATCGATGGACAAGTGACGATAACGATGACAACGTTGTTTGGCGTGGGAAGGACACATCCCGAAACAACGTGAAGATGACAATGATATGACAAGAGTATAAAAGTCTACAACAGGTCTAGGGACAAAGCCAAGGAATGTTTTGGATAATGTGCTAGGGTGCCATATTGTTGCATTTGAAATGATTTGGTGAGGACTAAAATGGGGTGATGGAGGATTGCAAGACCATTGACAAAGGAAACCAAGATGGGTAATAGATACTAAAAGGATTGTGGATGGCTTTGGTAAAAGATAGGAGACATGGATGGCTTGGACTAGGAGAATTTTCATATCGTCTCCAAGGACGATGTTGCATAGTGAAATGGAGGCTATGAAGGTACTGATATGATGCCTTGTGACTAGTGTATGAGCAAAGGATGGACATGTCAAAAGTTTTCCAAAGCCTGATTTGTGTTTGTGCCTTAGTCTTTGTCAAGATCAAAATAAGTAGGAAAATGGATGGACATGAAAGGGCTAAGATGGATGGATGGAAATGTCATGTGAAGGGAATGGGAGATGAGATGACTTGCCCCCAAGTGCAATGGTCCACATAGATGATTTATTCTACACATGATGCCTTTTTGCTAGGTTTTTATCATGGTGCTTATCCAAAGTGCTTGTTTTCCAGGTTTTCACCATTGGAAAAAAAATTTCTCTTTACTATTTTTGATATTTTTTTATTTTTTTGGTGTCACCATGATGCCTGTTTACTAGGTTTTCATCAAGGTGACGATTTTTTTATTTTTTTCAATTTTTTTGTATTTTTGCAGTTTTATCGGGTAGCCTTAATGCTTTATATGATCACTGACTGTGCTGAAACCTTTGACGAAGTTGATGTAGAGACTGGTGCCATGACATGCCAATAATGACCTTTCTGAAGTAGTTGCCTTGTCAGGATGGTAGCGCTTGCATAAAACTAACTGATGTCATTGTGATCCTTGTTGATATTAGAGTTGGCCTTAGTACAATACACACATCACAATAGAGTGCCATGAGAGTCCTTATGATAGAGAGTTGCTGCCAAGATGCGACAGATTTTTGACATGGGATGTTTGGACTTTAAGGAGGATGTAGGATTATGATGGATGATGGTGGATGTGGACGGGTTGGTTGGATGTTTGGATGTAGCTGTTTTTACTCTCCAAACTTTGGGTGTTGGGTTAGGATGTTGTTTGGAACCAATACTTTTATATGTCTTGCTTGATGGCCATTTTTATGGAGGTGGAAATTTATTGTATGTGGGAGTCCTCTTATGCTGTGGCTCCACATTTTGATTGACTTTTGAATTTGGTATAGTTGCTTTGCCTGATTCTTGACTTGATCCCTTTTGTTTTGGGATCCATTTTAGCTTTATTTGTCCACTTGTATTTTTGATTGATTCTATGGCCTTTGACATGTGATTTTGGATTTTGTAATACTTTGGTTGGTTCCAAATGGAAGGTTTATTCATGATGGAATGATGGTTTGGGGTGTGAAGGGAAGGGGTATTGGCAACAATCTTATGACAAGGACTACTCATGATACCCATTTTGACATTTTTATTAGATAAAGTTGCCCCCAATATCGAGGAGGGACCACTAACATCATTTGATTTTCTGACTAATGAATAGCCAAGACCTTGATGTCTGTAATGTGCTTGAACTTGTAAGGGTTCCAGAATTCCTTGCTCATGTAGGCCTAACCCTTTTCCCTGATAATGCATGTTCTGATAGATTTTATTGGCAATGGGATACTTATTACTTTGGAAGCAAGATGCTAACCCATCATTATCAGGGAAATTAATGCTTGAAATCTTCTCCTCTGAAAGGAAGCTTGCTCTAAAAAATATTGATGATCCTAATTGATAGGATGTTGTAGTTTCACTCACATGTTGGACAGATTTGTGATTAATATCTTCAGTCTGATTTGGTGACATGTTAGAATCTTGTGCATCTACTGGTGCTTCAAAGTCTATGTCAAAACCATCTTCAAGGTCATTGTCATAGAGCCCGCTGAATTCAGCTATAGCTTGATCATTTTCAAATATTTCCATGTTAGAATACTCTTGTTCTAGTGGTAGATCATCTATGTGTCCCATGGAGGCAAGTGTCTCACTTTTGGAAGTGTCAATATCCAAAGCTTGGATAGGGTCATCTTCAAGTGTTTGATCATGAATGGCATAGAGGTCAAGGAGTGGATCATTTTGGACTTCTTGGTGAAAGATAGTGTCTTGATCAAATATGGGTGCATTTTGAATGTCATGATTGGAAATAAGATCTTGACCAAGGATAGGGTCATCTTGAATGACAAGGTTATGAATGGACTCTTGACCCAAGATAGGTGTATTTGGTATTCCATGATTTTCTAGGAGGACTTCTTGAATGGACGTAAAGATGGAGTCATGGAATGGACTACTTTGATCTTGACATGATGGTGATGTTATAATGTTGTGCTTTGGACTTGCCTCTTGACATGTATCCTCAAGTGTATGCAAGGAGATGGGACTTTGGAGACCATGACTAGATATGTTTTCATGACAAAATGGATTGTCTTGGAATGGATTGGTGCATGACGGACTAGGATAGTACATAGATTTTTGGACTTGGTTGAGGGATGATGGGCTAGAATAGGACATGACCACCTAACAAGGATATGATGTGGATGGAGGACTAAGATATGACGTGGGTGGTGGACTAGGATATGATGAAGGACTAGGATATGACATGAATGGAAGACTAGGATATGATGTGGATGGAGGACTAGTATATGATGAAGGACTGGGATATGACATGAATGGAAGACTAGGATATGATGTGGATGGAGGACTAGGATATGACATGAAGGCTTGGACTGGATTGATGGATGGATGATTTCCCTTGTCAAAGTTAGGGTGGGTATGACTATTGGAAATTTGTTGTGACTCAGTGCCATGGATGGTGTGAGGGGACCCTTGATAGTAGATGGATAGAGGACTAGGACTTGTGGATTGTTGGTAAGAGGAATAGATGGATGGAGGACTAGAGGTTGAGGTGTATTTGGACTTCCATTGGAGGTATAGCATTTTGAAGTCCCTAGAAAGTTGTGCTTGACCCTTACTATTGAATTGGTATTCGATTTGACTAGCAAGCATGTCATAGTGACTTGAAGACATGATGGTGGATGGAATGAGACTAAGACTATGCAAAGTGATAATGCAAAGTGATAAAAGGGGATGCCTTATGTCGAATGATTTTGAGGAAAGGTTTTCTAACCACTCAAATTCTGGCCAAATGTCTCGATTTGGATTATCAAAGGACTGATTTGAAGGACAAGATGATAAAATGACAAGGTGAGATGTCCACACTAGACTTATGAGTTGGAAATAGCTCACCAAAGGACAATGAATCAGGATTGATTTGTTTCGACTTGGTCCAATGACAATGTATTGTTGAGACAATGGTTTGGCAAAGAAAGGAAAGTTTTCCTATCCCAAAGGTGTAATTTTGAGGACTTAAGACCTTAATTATGAAGATGAGGATGACGGATTGCAAGCTAGATGAAAACTAGAGTGCAAAAAATGGATGACCTGGACAAGTGCTTTGTCGATTTCTGACACTGGGAAAAGATGCCAATAAAATTGGGTTGCAAAATTTTGGCCTCTGGTTTTTGATAGGAAATTTGTTTTTCCAAATGACAGGCAAATGCGTCGTTTGGGGTTTCAGATGCAATGCAATATCAAAGGTGTCGTTATAAGAAAAAAATGCATTGCACTAAAGCATATGCGTTGCACGATTTTGATATGTGTTTGGCAGAATGGAAAATGTGGTTTGACAAGTCTATTGCGTTTGCAAGATAAAATGCGGCTCAGGATTAAGCAATTGTGATTCGCAATATCAAATGTGGCATTTTATCAAGCAAATTCTTTGAATGACAGTCGACTGTGGTTTAGGATGGGCAAATGTGACTCAATATAGAAAATATGGTTTGAGATTGGAAAATGCAACATAGTGTGTTTAGGTTGCAGCTCAGCAGAGCGAATGCGGCTCAATTTGTTTCAAATGCGACTCATCAGAGCGATTGTGGCTCAAAAGATGGCGATTGCGGTTTAACAGAACTTTTGTGTTGCATGAAGTAGATTCTAGAAAACAGAAAATAGTTTGGCCAATTTGACAATTTTTTTGATCCAGATTTGTTGATGTTTAGTTTATTTGAAGTATGTTTGAGAACAGTTGGCAAACACATAGAAACTAAATTACTTCAAACATACTCACTCTTAAAAGTCAAAGGGTCATCATAACAATCACAGCCCACATCTTAAAATCATTTCAACTCACACAACCATGTCAACCCCTAGAGAGCGCCCATGTTTTTGTCTTTTCCAGGTGCGTACTCAAGGTGACGGAAGTGGATACCGAATCCCCTGAGCAAACAATCCTTGGTAATTATATGGTGAGTGTCTTGGGGGAAGATTCTTCCCTCCCCTTGCACTGTGACTGAAATGATGTTTGGTTACTGACATGGCTGGCTACTACACTATGGTTCTTAGTAAGTATTTTCGTTCAGTGTGGCAAAAGATATACTCCCTCGAGAGACCTCCCAACCTTTAGAACAAAGGCTTTGGGGATGGTTATCCTGCCTACTACTGTCAAGTTGGATTTTCATCAACAACTTGCTTTTGATTAGAGTGGGTTGGAAACCTTGGCTTTAGGTGTTCCCACTTAGGTCGTTCCTCTTGGGTGAGTACTTTTTCCCACAAGAGCAAGCCTTCTAAGCGTTGTAAGAAAACATAAAATGCATAAGTATAAAAAATGGATAGGTCTGGCTTTTTTATCACCCAGTAAAGGGGAGAGCATATATCTATTATCCAATCAAACACAAATAAAAAAATTATATTCTAGGTGAAGATATTGCTTCACAAAAACATGGTATTCATTGTTAACCAAAAAGAAAAGTGTGGTGACTACCCTAGGATTGATAAATTCCAATTAAATTAGATGTTTATCCTAGGATTGATAAATTCCAGCTAATGTGTCTATCCTAGGGTTGGTTCATTTTAATCCCTTCAAAAAGAAAGACTAGCCGCGGTCGCATTAGATCCAGTTTACAATTCAAAAAAGTGAAATTTACCAGTCAAATGCGGCTCGGTAGATGCGGCTTGACGGATGTGGCTCAGGATGTCGTTTGCAGTTTAGGTTCTAGAAAATGTGTTGCATCATGGTGAATGCATTGTTTGTGAGCTCAAATGTGGCTCAACAGAGCAGTTGTGTCACGTGAGCCTGCAGTTGCAGTGTTCCATGCACCTGTACCTACAAAAAAATAAATGCAAATTCGTACGAAAACCTTCAAGATGTGTGTTAGATTGTCGAGTTCACCAATGTAATGATATAAAATGTTCCTGCAAGATCAAATCAAATGATTAGTTGTACCTGCAAGTTAATAACATATCAAACAATAGAATGCAAAGGAATAATAAATAAATGGAGGAAAACTGAAAAGGTCTCACCCATTTAGTACTCCATGTCTAACTTCTATTGCACCTCCTCAAGCTTGTTGTGATATAATGCCCTCATATTTGTGAGCAAATTATGTGTGCCTAGCCTTAGCAATGCCTTTGAAGGATTTATGAAATAAAACTAATGTGCAAACTAGAAACTCAATTCTAATATGCAAATAGTAATGAATAGCCTATGATATGAAGAATGCCTATATTAAAATTAGTTTTAAGCAAATGATCATGGATCCGAAAATGAGATCAAGATTGTCATTTTATAGGAAATGAAATCTTGAACAGACGGACAAAATGAGAGCTTTAAGGAATGCCCTAGAATCAAAGGTCAAGATTCAATAAGGAAACTCTCAATTAGGGTTAGGGTAAAATACCCATATGTGTGAATAAGTTTTAATTAAATGAAGTAAATCAAGATTGAATGTGACAGTTGAGATGAAATTAGTAAAAATCAGAAGACAAGAGGATGAGATTTTAGAAAATCAGTAATTTTAGAAATTACTTGATTTGTAGAAGAATAATTCTATTTTGAATTAAATTAATTCAAAATAGGGATTTTGTGAGATAAGAAATAATTGATTTTTGAAATTAATTACTAAATGAAGAATCAGTTAAGTATGTGAGTTATTTTTAAATGATTTGTTTTATTTAAAAATATAGAAGTGTCACATACAATAATTAAATAATTACAAATAATTATTTAATTTAGAAGAAGTGGTTAATTAATTAAATAAATTAGCAAATCTATTTAATTAAGATGATTTAGGAATTAGTGAATATATTTTAACTATATTTATTAATAATCAGGAGGACATTTATGATAAGGATTTAATTAAATAAATAAGATTTTATTTAATTGCAAGAAGACTTTGATAATTAGTGACATATTAGATAAATAGATAAGATTTATTTATTTAATAATCATGAAGAATGAGAGATTATGAATTAATTAAATAATTTATAATTATTTAATTAATAGTTGAATGTGGGTTAGAAACATAATTAAAATGTTATAATCATATCATGACGAAAGGTGGTAAAATAGTGCTTGTAGGTCTTGGTCATTTTTACGTGTCTACATATAGTTCTCCAAGCTTCCAAATTTACCTTTATCACCTATCATGTGATGTGAACATCCACTGTCAATTATCCATTCATCTTTTTCTTCAAACCGAGTAGCTAGAGTTTTCTCCACATTTGTACAACTTGCAGATTAAGTAGACACAAAATTATTTTCCTTGATAGCAATAAATACAAACTCATCTTCACTTGTATTCCCTTTGTCAGATTCATCATTTGTCACACCTTCATCGGCAGCATAGTAACACTTCTTTTGAAATTTAGGCTTGTAATGTCTTGGCTTAGGAACTCTTTCTAGACATCTTGATGCAAAATGACCTATCTTGTTTTAAGAAAAAAAATTAATAGGCAACTTTCCTTTATACTTACCTTCTCCTCTAGCTTCCCTTTTGACAATAAGTGCTTCAAACTCATTCAGTTCTCTTTCTTCTTCTTCAATTTGTCTCATTTCTTCCTCATATCTGAATACCTTTCTAGAATAACTTGCACCCAAATCATATCTCTGCTTGTCTCTCGCAAAAGTAGTAGCTTTAAATGTAGATTATGTCTTAAGAAGGGAAACACTGAATTCACTCAAGTCAAAAGCAGTAAGTTTACCAACCAATATATGTTTGGTTATATTTGTCATGGTTTAGAGCTCCTCAATGGTTGTAGCTTTGATTTTATATGCATCAGGAAAGGATATAAGCACTTTAGCAACAATATCAAATTCATCCACCTATCCACCGACACATCTGATACCACACACAAGTTCATTTATTCTTTGCATGAAAGTAGCAATATTCTCATCATTACCCATCTTCAATAGTTCATATTTTCCTTTCAGAAACTGTAGCTTATCCATCTTCACATTAGCATCACCTTCATATAGAGTTTCTAAATTTTTCCAGATATCATAAGTAGTTCTTAGATCCATAACATTTGTCATCTTAGAATCAGTCAAAGCACTCGACAATGCTTCCTTAGCCCTGATGTTATATTCATCATCCCTAATCTCAGCAATAGTAGTAGGACCATTCAGAGGAATAACATACCTATTGCATGTAATGTTCCAATAGGACTCACCAATGCATCTTAGATGACACTCCATTTGAGTCTTCCACACAAAATATTTTTTTCCATCAAATCTCGAAATATCCTTCTTGTATGTTGCCATCATTCACCTCAAGTTGTTAAACTTCTTCTAAGGAACCTTCTCTCATACCAATTGTTGGCAACACAAGGGAAGACAATTGAGAAGGGGGGTGAATCAATTTTCATATAATTTCAAACTTATTAACCTTTATTCTCATATCTGATTAGTAATAGTGAAAGTATGAATCAACAACACAACAAAAACACACATAACACCAAGAGTTTTGTGTGGAAACCCTGTTAGGGAAAAAACCATAGTGCAGGTTAATCCACATGTTAAACCTTGTTAAAAGTATAAGAAGAATATATGAGGAATGCACATGCATTCAGGCACATTGCCTAGAGATCGCTGCTTAAAGGAAGACTCGTTGTCTTATAGAAAATATTCAGATTAAATCCATCTGGAGAATTTGAAATGAGAAAGTAGCATCTGCTAATTCCTGAGTATAGTTTCGGTTAAGCACATAAACACTTCTTTACTTTATTTCACTCTTCTTCACACTTTGCTCTTCCTTCGATGGATCTAAACCTTTTTCATACATATCACTGACACACTTCACATACACATACTTCAAATCCTTCTCAAATGAAGAAACAACCACTTATACATATCCCTAACAAGAATTTACATTGTTTTATGTCGACTTCAACAGAATAATAGAATGAATGCAAACGATCGGCCCAAAACAATAAATATTATCAATGTGCATCAACCAATGTCAGCCACAACATATTAGAGACCTAAAACAATTTCCTCGAACATAAAAAACCTTCAAATATCCACAATACGCTTCAAACACCTTTTCGGCCATGAACATGAAAAACATGAACACACAAGAGAAAAATTTGGATCGTGAGCACAATGATCAATGTGGACGTGCAACATAGATAAAATATGATATAGAAATATCCATGAACACCTTAGGAACATACACAACAACTCAGATTACCAAAATCACATTATCTTCTTTCATGAACACCATTTACAATAAAATAATAGCTGTCAAAACAAAAAGTTATAACTTGCTCAAATATTTATGCACACCTCTAAAAATTTTGGAGTAAAAACTGTTCGAAACACAAGGGAAGAAAATTAAGAGGGGGGTGAATCAGTTGTCCCAAAATTTCAAACTTATTAATCTTATTAACCTTAATTCTCAAATCTGATTATTAAGATTGAAATCATGAATCAACAACACATCAGAAACACTCATAACACCAAGATTTTTTTTGCGTGGAAACCCCGTTAGGGGAAAAACCGTGGTGGAGGTTAATCCATAAGTTATACCCTATTAAAAGTATAAGAGGAATACAAGAGGAATGCACATGCATTTAGGCACACTACCTAGAGCTCACAACTCAAAGTAAGACTCATTGTCTTACATAAAATATTCAGATTAAAACCATTTGAAGAAATTGAACTTAGAGAGTAGCATTTGCAAATGCCTGAGTACAATTATGGTTAAGCACATGAACACTTCTTCACACTCTACTCTGCCTTCGAATGATCTGAACCTTATTCACACATAGCACTCACATACTTTGCATTGCACACATTGGAAATGAGATAAAAAATCACTTATATATATCTACAACAAGAAATTATATTGGTTTATGTCGACTTCAACAAAATAATAGAATGAATGCAAATTGTCAACCCAAAAAAATAAATATCATCAATGCGCATCAACCAAAGTTGGCCACAACATATTAGGGACCTAAAATAATATCCTCAAACACAAAACACCTTCAAATATTCTTCCTCAAAGATCCACAACACGCTTCAAACACCTTGTCGGCCATGAACATGAAAAACATGAACACGCAAGAGAAAATCTTGGATCACGAGCACAATGATCAATGCGGACATGCAACATAGATAGAACATGATCTAGAAACATCCATGAATGTCACAAGAACATATGCAAAAACTCATATTACCATAATCACATTGTCTTCTTCCATGAACACCATTTGCAGTAATAGAATAGCTGTCAGAACACAAAAACTTATAACTTCCTTAGATCTTCATGCGTACCTCTAAAACTTATAGAGTAGAAACTAGATAGGCTTGAAAACAAAACCTTTAATCTGCAACATCTATTTTACAACATACTGAATTTTCCTCCACAGTGATCTTCACTGCTTCACAGACAACCTGTAACATATTTATTTCAATTTTCTCAATATCCTCGACATATACAGCCTTAAATAAATTTATGCTAATAGTGTTGACATCAATGAAAACCACATATCAACAACTCAACCACAACAACCAACAATCTTCCCCTTTGGCATTGATGTCAACACATGATGTGAAAAATATACCATCAATGCAACTAACTCTTCTTCCAACAATCTCCCCTTTACACATTTCTCTTCTCATATTGTTCTTCTCCCCCTTGATTTTAGCTCTTCCATAGTCTTTCAGATTACTCTTCTCCCCCTTTGACATCAATGGAAAAGGTACACAAACTCAGAACCACATAACTGAATCATCTGACTACTCCCCCTGAGTAGCAGCCACCACAACATCAATCTGGATCAAGATATGACTGTGAATGTAGGGACTGATGCAAAGACTATGCATCTTAGTTCTGATTAAGAGGGGTAATCACCCCTAACTTCTCTCTGAGATACTCAAAAGTATCCTTAGGAAAAATCTTAGTAAATATGTCTGCAATCAGTTCCTTAGTAGGAACATACTTTCGTTTGACTTCCTTATCACTCACTTTATCTCTCAAAAAGTGGTACTTGATAGATATATGTTTTTTCTTTGAATGCAGCACCAGATTCTTAGAAATTTTTATAGCACTTGAGTTATCACAGAATATGGCAGTAGGTTCATCATACACAACTCTGATATCTTTCAGCATCTGCTTCATCCATAATACTTGAGTACAATTATTAGTAGCAACAATATATTTTGCCTCTATAGTAGACAAGGAAATGACATTCTACTTTTTTCTTAACCATGAAATCAATTTCTTTCCCAAGAAAAATGTTCCACCACTAGTAATTTTGCTATCATTCACATCTCCTACCCAATCAGCATCACTAAAGGCACTTAAAGTAAGACCATCATCTTTAGGATACCATAGGCCAAAATCAACTGTTCCCTTCAAGTATCTGAAAATTCTCTTCATCGTAGTCACATGATATTCCTTAGGATCAGCTTGAAATCTAAAAACAATGCACACAACATTCATGATATCAGGTCTAGTTTGAGTCAAATACAACAATCCACCAATTATTGATCTATATCTAGTCTGATTTTCTTTTGGAGAATAATCATCTTGTGTCAACTTTCATCCAGTCACCATGGGTGTATCGACTGGTTTTGAATCTTCCATACCAAACTTATTTAGTAGTTCTCTGACATGCTTGGACTGAGATATAAAGATCCCTTTATCTACCTGAGTAATTTTCAATCCCAAAAAGAATTTCAACTCTCCAATCATTGACATCTAAAACTCATTTTGCATCTCATTAGAAAACTTCATGCACAAACCATCATCTCCTCCAAATATGATATCATCAACAAATACTTCCACAAAACAATTTGTATCATCATTAATCTTGAAATACAGATTACTATTAATAATACCTTTGTTAAATCCAAGCTTCAACAAGAACTTACCTAATCTAGCATACCAAGTTCTAGGGGCTTGTTTGAGTCCATACAATGTTTTCTTCAACTGAAAAACCATATCTCCTTGATTAGTCAATTGAAATCCATCAGGTTGCTCAATATACACCTCTTCCTCTAATTCACCATTTAGAAATGCTAACTTGACATCCATCTAATAAAATTTGTATTTTTTATAAGCAGCCTAAGCAAGAAACAATCTCATGGCTTCAATTCTAGCAATAGGAGCAAAGGTTTCTTCAAATTCAATACCTTCCATCTGAGAGTATCCTTTACATACCAGTCTTGCTTTGTTTATGATAACTTCACCTTGTTCATTTAGTTTGTTTCTAAAGACCCATTTAGTTCCAATTAATTTTTTTCTTTAGGTCTAGGAACAAGAATCCATGTACTATTCTTCTCAATGTGTTGTAGTTCTTCTTTCATAGCTTCAATCCAATGTTCATCTTTGCATGCTTCATTGACATTACTTGGCTCATTTTTTTAAATTAAACAGTATTCTTCTGTAATTATTCTCCTAGTCTGAGTACCTTTGTTCTTATCTCCTATAATCTGATTTTTTGAATGATTCAATCTCACATACCTTGGTGTATTAGAGTGTTCTTGAATTTCAGGCTCATGAGGTCTCTCTTTTGTACTTTCACCAATCTCTACTTCTTCTTGATTCACCGAATCGATCTCAACTTGATTTGAAGTCTGAAACTTGTTTGTACTATCATTTTGATCATCAAAATCATATCCACAGGTTCTGGAGGGTCTGGCAATGTCTTCATCAACCTTAGCATTTTCACTTTAAACCATTTTCTTCAATCTCTTGTTGTAGCACCAATAGGCCTTTCTCTTAGCAGAATAGCCAAGAAAGATTCCTTCATCACTTCTGGCATCAAACATTCCTAGATATTCATCTCTCCCGATATAGAATTTTCTCCCAAAGATTTTGAAATATTTAATAGTATGCTTATGACCAAACCATAGCTCAAAAGGAGTCTTACTATTATTACCTTTGATTTATAGATAGTAGTACTCACAGCTTCTCTCCAATGGATATGTGGGACATTTCCTTCCAACATCATAGTTCTAGCAGCATCTTGAACTGTCATATTACTTCTTTCTACAACTCCATTATGTTGAGGGGTTCGTGGTGCAGATAATTGTCTCTTTATCCCATGCTCTTCACAAAAATAATTAAACTCACCAGAAGTGAATTCACCACCTCTATCTGATCTCAGACACTTAATCTTCAAAATTGTCTTTGTCTCAACCATAGCCTGAAAGATCTTTGGTTTCTCTAGAGCTTCAGATTTCTCCCTTAAGAAAGTAACCCATGTCATCCTAGATTAATCATCAATAAGCAACATGAAGTAACTATAACCTTGTAGACTTTTGATTCTAGCATGACCACACAAGTCAGTATGCATAAGCTCCAACAATTCATTTGAACAATGTTGTTTGTTGTGAAATTAAATTCTAGTTTGTTTTCCCAACTGACATTCCTTGCATATGGTATTAGTAGGCTTCACCAACTTTGGAAGATCTCTTACTACTTGTGATGAACTTATCTTGATAATACTGTCAAATTTTACATGACACATTCTTTTATGCTATAACCAACTTTCATCAACTTGAGCAATCAGACAAATTTTAATACCAGCATTCAAATGAAAGATGTTACCTTTTATTTTTGTATCTAAGAAATCACATTTCCAAAACTTCCCAGTATGCTACACTTTCCATATTTGAATTGAATTTTGTAACCCTTATCAACCATTTGTCCAACACTCAAAAGATTATGCTTCAAAACTTGAACATAAAGAATGTCATCAGTATTATGCTTACCATCAAAAGAAATACTTCCTCTACCACAAATTATGCCACCATTTTTATCACCAAATCTTACAACACCACCATCATACTTCTCCAGGCTTAAAAATTTACTCTTATCACCTGTCATGTGATATGAACATCCACTGTCAATTACCCGTTCATCTTTTTCTTCAACTCGGGAAGCTAGGGCTTTCTCCACATTTGTACAACTAGCAGATTTAGTAGACACGGAATAATTTTCCTTGATAGCAATAAACACAAACTCATCTTCACCTGCATTCCCTTTGTCAAATTCATCATTTTTCACACCTTCATTAGCAGCATAGTAAAACTTATTTTTAAATTTAGGCTTGTAAGTTATTGTCTTAGGAACTCTTTCTGGACACGTTGATGCAAAATGACCTATCTTGTTGCAAGAAAAACATTTAATAGGAAACTTTCCTTTATACTTACCTTATCCTCTGGCTTCCCTTTTGAAAATAAGTGCTTCAAGCTCATTTAGTTCTCGTTCTTCTTCTTCAATCTGTCTGATTTCTTCCTCATATTTGAATACCTTTCTAGAAGAACTTTCACCCAAATCATATCTCTTCTTGTCTCTCTCGGAAGTAGTATCTTTAAATGAAAAACTCTATCTTATGAAGGGCATCACTGAATTCACTCAACTCAAAAGTAGTAGGTTTACCAACCAACATATCTTTGGTTATATTTGCCATAGTTCGGAGCTCATCAATGTTTGCAGCTTTAATTTTGCATGCATCAGGAAAATTTCAAAGCACTTTCGCAACAATCTCTTGTTCATCTACTTGTCCACCATCACATATGAGACCACACACAAGTTCATTCACTCTCTACATGTAAGTAATAATATTCTCATCATTTCCCATCATCAATAGTTCATATTTTCCTTTCAGACACTGTAGCTTAGCGATCTTCACATTAGCATCACCTTCATATAAAGTTTCAATTTTTTTCTAGATCTCATAAATATTTTTTAGATCCATAACATTTGTCATCTTGGTATCAATCAAATTACTCAACAATGCTTCCTTAGCCCTAATGTTATATTCAGCATCCGTAATCTCAGCAGTAGTAGGAGGACCATTTGGAGGGATAACATACCTATTGCATGTAATGTTCTAGTAGGATTTACCAATGCAACTCAGATGACACTCTATTTGAGTCTTCCACAGAGAATAGTTTATTCCATGAAGTCTCAGACTATCCTTCTTGTATGTCGCCATCCCGGATCACCTCAAGCTATTAAACTTCTTCCAAGGAACCTGCTCTGATACCAATTATTGGAAACACAAGGGCAGACAACTGAGAGGGGGGGTTGAATTAGTTGTCCCAAAATTTCAAAATTATTAATCTTATTAACCTTAATTCTTAGATTTGATTATTAACAGTGAAAGAATGAATCAACAACGCATCAGAAACACACATAACACCAAGAATTTTTTGCATGGAAACCCTATTAGGGGAAAAACCACAATGGAGGTTAATCCACAAGTTATACCCTATTAAAAGTATAAGAATAATATAAGAGGAATGAACATGCATTTATGCGCACTTCCTAGAGCTCACTACTCAAAGGAAGACTCGTTGTCTTATGAAAAATATTCATATTAAAACCATCTAAAGAAATTGAACTGAGAGAGTAGCATCTACAAATGCCTGAGTATAGTTATGGTTAAGCACATGAGCACTTCTTCACTATCTTTCACTCTTCTTCACATTTTTCTCTTCCTTTGAATGATCTGAACCTTATTCGCACATAGCAATCACATACTTTCCATTGCACACATTGGAAATGAGATAAGCAATCGCTTATATATATCTGCAACAAGAAGTTACATTGCTTTATGTCGACTTCAACAAAATAATAGAATGAATGCAAACTATCGGCCCAAAACAATAAATATTGTCAATTCACATCAACTGAAGTTAGTCACAACATAATAGGGACCTAAAACAATATCCTTGAACACAAAACACCTTCAAATTTTCTTCCTTGAAGATCCACAACACGCTTCAAACACCTTGTCAGCCATGAACATGTAAGAGAAAATCTTGGATCGTGAGCACAATGATCAATGCAGGCATGCAACACAGATATAACATGATCTAGAAACATCCACGAATGTCACGGGAACATACACAACAACTCAAATTACCAAAATCACATTGTCTTCTTCCATGAACACCATTTGCAGTAACAGAATAGCTATCATAACACAAAAACTTATAACTTCCTCGGATCTTCATGCGCACCTCTGAAACTTACAGATTATAAACTAGATAGGCTTGAAAAAAAACCCTTTAATCTGCAACATCTAGTTTACAACATACTGAATTTTCCCCCATACTAATCTTCACTACTTCACAGATAACCTGTAACATATTTATTTTAATTTTCTCAATATCCTCAACATATATGGCCTTAAAGAAATTTATGCTAATAGTGTTGACATAAATGACAACCACATATCAACAACTCACCCACAACATCCAACAAAAACTAGATAGGTTTGAAAACAAACCCTTTAATCCGCAACATCTAGTTATCCACATACTGAGCTTTCCGCCATACTAATCTTCATTGCTTCATAGACAACCTGTAACATATTTTATTACAATTTTCTTTATATCCTCGGCATATTTAGCCTTAAATACATTAATGCATATAGTTTTGACATCAATGACAACCACATATCAGCAATACAACCACAACATCCAACAAATTAATGGAAATGGGTTAAGTTACATGCACCAATAGTACACTTAGCATTAGAAATTGGTAGAAAGAATAAGCAGAAAGGAAGAAATAAGTTTTTGGTACTATCAGCAACAAGAGTGATTGGTTATGAAAATAAGAACAAAACAAGCAGCATGCAATAAAAACTACATAGAAGGTTAAGGAAGAAGTTTGAGAAGAAAGTTGAATTATCATATAATGAGTGGAGAACCCATTAGAAGAGAACCAACTTATCATACAACATTACTAAATGAACAAGACTGTATGCCCATTTTCCAACAAGCTAGAAGGATAGGTTATTTCCTCAAATTGAATGAGTATAATGAGGTTATGACACATCGGTTCACAAGGACATTGCAAAACAACAAAGCCATGGTCAAGGGATTGGAAATTGATGCTTTAGAGGCACTAATTGTAGAGGTAACTAGGTTACATACAACTGGAGAGGAATTCCTAGTTCGATTTGATGCTATTACAACTTGTGATGAATTTTTCAACTTCGTGAAGAAGTGGATTCATCAACTCAAGGTACCAAATGACTCTCTTTATCTTGGTTATGGGATTTTTTTGTCATGTACATTATTAAGTACTTGAATTATGATGGAAGAAAATATTTATTATATATAGTGCATTTCAAATTGTTAAGCCATCTTCATCATAATAGACTTGTGAATGTGTTGGTTATTTTTTAGAACCAAACTTGATCTTACCAATCACCTATGAATCTTCTAGAATCCAATGATTAGCAAGGGTAAGGATTGGCCAACAAATAAGTAATGATTTTGAGGCCCTTACTTCTACACTTTGAGCTCTATGAAACCCAGGAGTGTAATCCTTATTATGTTCATATGATATTTCTCTTTCATTTGATCAAGAACATTTCAACACATGGATAATTCTCACATAGAGGATAAACTAATAGATCACATCAAAGAAGTTGGTTGCTTCTTAACAAAAGTTTGCATTAGGAGCATGAGAATGGTAATGCTTAACATAATTATAACCCATTTCAAATAATTTTATTTAATGAATGGTTTGTTGTTGAATTAATCAACACAATACAATACAATTACCTCACTTAGACCAGTGCCTCATCCTTGGAATGGATTCAATTCTAACACCCACATAATTTGATAGCAATTTTCACACATGACATTATTCAAAGCTTTGAAAACATTGCATTATAGTATTCCAACACTATATCTAAACCATCACTTCTTAGTAGCATCCTAGCACTCAATTTAATATAAAAATATAGCTCTATTCAAGCACTTACATCAACTCTTTTAATTAATAAGCAAGAAAAAAACCATACATTCATTGGAAATAAACAAAGACAAATAAGATAAACCTTGATTATATTATTTATAGCTTATAAAACTAGTACATAGGAGAGAGAATGGTGTCGAACTTGCACTATTTTGTTCTATATTTCCAATACTACTATCAATATTACATATGCATATTAGCATACTCAAACCTAAGATTTAACACTAAAATATTCAATATTCCTTACAACTTTATGTGTGACCAAGTCCAGAGCAACCAACCAACCAACAACCCTTGTAACCAAAACATAAATCTCATTTATAGAGATATGGGAGTGATAAGCATCAGGCTTAAATTACAATTACAATAACAATTACCTTTGCATTTGACATTTAATTTCACCTTAATTTTAGAGATTCCCCAGACAGTTACATTTAATCATTTCAAAATAGGGGAAAGAAAAAGACAAAAACTCCATACGATTTATTAAAGAAGACCAGACAACCTTCCAAAAGGAATCAGTTGTTGTTGCAACAGCTCCAAAATCCTTTGTCCATGTCAATCAAAGAAGATTCTCCATCAACACCCAAGGCAAAAACTTACATATTAACTAGAAAAGACATATTTTCCATCAACACAATAGAGTCCAACACCTCTCCATCACACCAACCAAAAAGGTCTCCAAGTTAGCAGCAAAGACAAAAACTATATGCTCCCTGAAGAGGACAAATTTGTTGTTATGGCATTGGTGTCATCAAAAACAAAAATGGAACCGAGGTGCTACTTTGAATTATCAATATCAAAGTATGCCCACCCGCTCCAAGTTCGTGTTGAAACTGGAGAAGCTACTACCTCTCCCTCTCCAAAATCCTAATGTGGCACTAGAGTGAGAAAGTAATGGCCATACTCTAGATCAATATCTCCTCCATTTCCTAAAGGGCTATCTGAAACCTTGATGGGAGAGTTATACTTTCCCATGTAAAGTCATAATCCTTGTGATACTTATTTTTCTTCTTTGCTTCCCTCATAGGCTTAACATATTTTTCCTTTCTAAACATGACCAATTCTTCTAACACAACCCTACTCCTCAAATTATAGGTGCTTTCAACTCCACCCTTCTTAGTTTTCTTGTGGTATTTCTTCTCCTCCTTTGGTGTTACATGAGCTCCTAGTATGCCAAGTTCAGCTTCAAGTGCATTTTTTTGGGACTCATTAAAACTAAGTCTCCTAGACCTTCGAACAAGGTGAGAAAGCATACTGATTTTACTCATTCTCATGGGATACGGGACAAGGGACCAATGAACCTCAATTGCAAGAAAACCTTACTGGTACAAGATCTCAAATTGAAATTGCAAAAAAGAAACCCTCAAACCTAGACAATTTTTACCAGCCCAAGTAATAATTAGATAATCAAAACCCCTACTATCCCAAGAATTTGAACTCACAAACCAACTAATGCATAATTGGAACAAGGAACTTATAAAAACCAACTTACTCGAGATAATTACTTTAATGCCTCTGCAATTAAAAACCTTGGACTCGCATGCCTTTTTCGTGGCTCCAGACCAATCTCTCAAATGTAGATTACTAAAAAAAGATGAGATAAAACAACAGATGATCCGCATTAAGTAAAAAAATCAGGAGCTTGTATCCATTAATGATCGAAGAAAGATTCACGTGAGTGAGCAGAAAACTAGCCGCTCAACTTTGAATCTAGGTCATCGATCCCTTCAGATTTAAAACAAAATCAATGGCATACCTCAAGCATCGCTCCTAGTTTTACAAATTTTTCCTCAAAAATGGTGATACCTCCTCATAAAGTTGTCACGTCTTCATTTAACTGCATTAGTCATCTCTAATCTCACAGTCATCGTGCATCACCACTCTATCTCATACTCCTTCAATTAAATTGACAAGGCACCAAGAGTCAGCGTTGAAGAGAATATTTCCCCAACATACCATCACCCATCGCATATTTTCCCTACTTCACTGAAGTTTAATCAGCAATGCGATCATTCAGCATGATGAAAATCTTAGCCACAGGATCAAAATACACCCTTTGATAAATCACTTTCTTACATTGTGCATCATTGATTCATTCTTTAGACTCCAGATCATATCAATGACAAAGTAAAAATAGCGATGGAACATGATCAAGCCACATGTTCCCACTTGAATATCAAAGGCACAAGAAACATCACTCGCAAAAGTAATTCAAATCAGCGAAAAAATATTAGAACATTTGATCACATCGCTCATCGCCCATTTGACCACATTGCTCATCGCCCATTTGAGAGAGGTTGACATAAAACTACCAACGATAAGCAATGAAAATAACCACAAGGAGTACAAAGAGTCATCACTCATCACCAATTCACAGCATAAAAATTTCAAGCAATTAGTGATAAAGGAGATAACAACGATAATGGGAGGAACACATGTATCACACATCGCTAATACAAAACTCAAGATCCATTACCTATCTATGATGCATGAAACAAAATAAATACTCCTCATCACACATAACTAATGTGAGTCATGCATTCACAAAGCTATCCACGATGAGTGATGAGAAAGAGAGGTAGTCAGGACTTAAGTGGGACAATTTTTCACATGCTCATAATTTATTTTGAGAAAGGGGACCGCCTAGGATGACATATGAAAAGGCCTCAAAAGACTTAAACCAATTTATTTCAATGTAAAGGCCAAACAAGGTCGATTAGATGACCTTATAAAATAAAAGAACTTGTCAGACCTAGGCACAAGGGGTTGGTAACTTCACGAGCACCAAAGGCTCAAGTTGTTTTAATATGACCGGGAATGAGCTACATCAGGTCAACAGTGAAATATAACATTGAAAATGGTAACAAACTTAAGGTTTTTCTTAGAAGGCTTTATCAACACAAAACCCTAAATCCATGACAATGGATAAAACCAATAATCCCAGAGATATAATATTAACTAAATTCTGTAGAATTTTAAGATGAAACACAAAGCACTTTTAGGGGTTCCATCAGTGGCTCCAATTGGGGATGTTTGTTCCTCTAGAATAGAGCGAGATTCCAAAATCTCAAGTTGAAGCAGACCGATCACAGAGAACCAAAACTAGGACAAGGTTAGAGAACCATACCAAATCAACTAATATATATACACTATACACATGATTGTACAATGTGTTTCCCATATCAATTTTTTAAAAGAAGCCTCTTCAAATGTGTAGGCTTTCAACCTATACTCTATAGCTTAATAT
>CM021108.1:418718573-418924412 GCA_007115665.2 Sequoiadendron giganteum
GCTTCAAGAAATATGAATCTCATTCAAAGATTAATTTCATTTCGGACCTTCTCAACAACAAAGTCACACAAAGATTTATTATCCTTTCTCAACAAATTTTCACTCTACACTTTCTAGATTTCTTCAAATAGTGCATACTAGTGCAGAGATCTTGGAGTCGCCACCCACAGTTAGTGAGAAATTATGAAAATATTTTGTAATTATGGTAGATCTTCAAAAGGATTTACAGTTTCATGAGAAAAAATAAAATTCATGAAACATTTATGTGATAGAACTTGTTGGCATCAAAGCTAGACCTGAAGGAAAATATTTGACACTTTGATAGGGTAGTCTACAAACCAATTTCTAAATGCAATCCCCAGTAGAGTGACCAATTATGTCGGTTATTTTTTAGAACCAAACTTTATCTTACCACTCACCTATGAATCTTCCAGAATCTAATGATTAGAAAGGGTAAGGATTGGCCAACAAATAAGTAGGGATTATGAGGCCCTTACTTCTACACTTCATGATCTGTGAAACACAGTCGAGTAATCTTTATTATTTTCATATGATATTTCTCTTTCATTCAATCAAGAAAATACCAACATATAGATAATTATCATGTATAGGCTAAACTATCAGAACACATCAAATAAGTTGGCTACTTCTTAACAACAGTTCGCATTAGGAGCATGAGAATGGTAATGCTTAACATAATTGTAACACATTTCAAAGAATTTAATTTAATGAATGGTATGTTGTTAAATTAATCGACATCAATACAATTACCTCACTTATACCACTGCCTCATCCTTGGAGCTGAGTCAATTCTAACACCCACATAATTTGATAGCAATGTTCACACATGACATTATTCAAAGCTTTGAAAATATTGCATAACAGTATTCCAACAATATATCCCAACCATCACTTCTTACTAGCATCATAGCACTTAATTTAATATAAACCTATAGCTTTATTCAATCACTTACATCAATTCTTTGAATTAAAAAGCAAGAACAAAACCATATGGCCATTGGAAATCAACAAAGACAAATAAGATAATCCTTGATTGTATTATTTATAGCTTATAAAACCAGTACATAGGAGATAGAATGGTGTCAAACTTGCACTATTATGTTCTATATTTCTAGTACTACTATCAACATTATATATGCATATCAACAAACTAGAACCTAAGACTTAACACCAAAAAATTTCAGTATTCTTTACAAATTTTTGTGTGACCAATTCCAGAACAACCAACCAACCAACAACCCTTGTAATTGGCTTAGAAATCCCATTTATAGAGATATGGGAGTGACAAGCATCAAGCCAAAATTATAATTATAATTACATTTGCATTTGATAGTTAATTTCACCTTAATTTCAGAGATTCCCCAGGTAGTTACATTTAATCATTTTGGAATAGGGGAAATCAAAAGAAAAAAACTCCACACAGTTTGTTGAAGAAGACCAGTCAGCCTTCCAAAATGCATCAATTGTTGTTGCAATAGCTCCAAAATCCTTTGTCCATGTCCATCAAAGAATATTCTCCATTAGCACCCAAGGCAAAAACTTACATATTAATTAGAAAAGGCATATTTTCCATCGAAGCAATGGATTCCAACACCTCTCCATCACACCAGCCAAAAAGGTCTCCAAGTCAACAACAAGGACAAAAACTATATGCTTGCTAAAGATGATGAGTTCGTTGTTATGGCATTGGTGTCATCAAAAAAAAAAATGGAACTGAGGCGCTACTCTGAATCATCAATATTAGAGTATGTCTTCCCACTCTGAGTTTGTGTTGAAATTGGAGAAGCTACTACCTCTCCCTCATCAGAATCCTCATGTGGCACTAGAGTGAGAAGGTAATGGCCATACTCTGGATCAGTATCTCCTCCATCACTTGAAGGGCTATCTGAAACCTCAATGGGAGAGTTGTGCTTTCTCATGTAAGAATCATAAGCCTTGTGATACTTATTTTTCTTCTTTTCTTCCCTCACAAGCTTAATAGATTTTTCCTTTCTAAACTTGACCAATTCTTCTAAAAAAACCTTTCTCCTCAAATTATAGGTGTTTCCGACATCACCCTTCTTATTTTTCTTGTGGGATTTTTTCTCCTTCTTTGGTGTTATAGGAGATCCTAGTACACCAAGTTCAGCTTCAAGTGCATCATTTTGGGACTCAAGCAAACTAAGTCTCCTAGACCTTCAGACAGAGTGAGCAAACATACTAGGTTTACTCATTCTCACAGGATACGGGACAAGGGACTAGCGAACCTCAATTGCAAGAAAACCTTACTGGTTCAAGCTCTCAAATTGAAATTGAAAAAAAAAGAAACCCTTAAACCCAAACAATTTTTACCAGCCCAAGTAATAATTGCAGCTAATTAAAACCCCTACTATCCCAGGAATTTGAATTCACAATCCACCTAATGCATAATTGGAACAAGGCACTTAATAAAACCAACTTACTTGGGACAATTACTTCAAAAACTCTCAAATTAAAAACCCCAAACTTACATGCCTTTTCCTTGGCTCCAGATAATCTCTCAAATCTAGATTACTATAGAAAGGTGAGATAAAATAGCAGATGATCCACATTAAGTAGAAAAAATAGAAGAATGTATCCATTAATGATTGAAGAAAGATTCATGTGATTGAGCTGACAACTAGCCGCTCAACTTTTAATCTGGGTCATCAATCCCTTCGAATTTAAAACAAAATCAATGGCATTCCTCAAGAATCACTCCTAGATTTAAAACTTGTGCCTCAAAAATGGTGATCCCTACTCAGAAAGTTGCCATATCTTCATTTAACTGCATTAATCATCTATAATCTCATAGTCATCATGCATCGCCACTCTAGCCCATACTCCTTCAATTAAATCAACAAGGCACCAAGATCTGGTGTTGAAGAGAATATTCCCCCAGCATACCATCGCTCATTACAGATTTTCCTTGCTTCCCTGGAGTTCAATCAACAATGCGAGCATTCGACATGATGAAAATCTCAGTCGTAGGATCAAAATACACCCTTTGACAAATCCCTTTCTTACACCATGCATCATTGATTCATGCTTTAGACTCCAGATCATATCACTAAAAAAAAAAAAAAAAAGTGATGGAACAAGACCCAGCCACATGTGCCTGCTTGAATATCAAAGGCACAAGAAACATTGCTCGCAAAAGTAATTCAAATCAGTGATAGAAAATTAGAACATTTGATTGCATCACTCATCGCCCATTTGAAAAAGGTTAGCATAAAATTATTAGTGATAAGCGATGAAAAGAACCACAAGGAGCGCAAAGGGTCGTCACTCATCGCCAATTCACAGCATAAAAATTTCAAGCAATTAGTTATAAAGGAGAAAACAATGATAATGGGAGGAACACATGTATTGCACATCGCTAATACAAAACTCAAGATCCATTAGCTATCTGTGATATGTGCAAAAAAAGAAATATGACTCATTGCAAATCACTAATGTGAGTCATGCATTCACAAAGCTATATGCGATGAGCAATGAGCAAGAGCGGTAGTCGAGACTTAAGTAGGACAATTTTGCACATGCTCATAATTTTTTTTGAGAAAGGGGACTACCTAGGATGACGTATGAAAATGCCTCAAAAGACTTAAACCAATTTATTTCAAAGGATGTTAAGGCCAAACAAGATCGATCAGATGACCTTATAATATAAAATCACTTCTCAGACTTAGGAACAAGGGGTCGGTAACTTCACGGGCACTAAAGGCTGAAGTTGTTTTATCATGATTAGGAATGGTCTACATCAGGTCAACAATGAAATATAACACTGCAAATGCTAACAGACTTAAGGTTTTTTTTTTAAGAAAGCTTTATCAACACAAAACCCTAAATCCATGACAATGGATAAAACCAATAAGCCCAGAGATATGGGATTAACCGAATTCTGCAAAATTTTAAGATGGAAAACAAAGCACTTTTGGGAGTTCCATCAGAATGTTCCAAACTACTTGTTCAATATGCTGAAAATGATGTCTACTGGGTGCAAAATAAAGGGGAGCCAATTTTCCTTATCACACCACTATCTAATTAATTTACTTGTAAAAATAAGTCTTCATACTCAATTCCTAAACATCTCTTGGGAAATTTTTATTGAATACAACCACATAAATAATAGACTTTCCATTGGCCCTAATGGTAGACCCTTGAGGCCTAGAACAACTAGGGGAGGTAGGACACGAGAAGGGAATGAATGAATTGAGGAACCCGAACAAAATGCCTCACCTACCCATAGTCACTCAATTAGCCTAAGATGTGGGAAGTATAACCTGCAACATCCCTAGTTTTAGAGACCTGTCTTTCCAAGGATTCCCCTTCCATGTCCAAAACCAAAAAGAAAATACATGCACCTTCTTCTTCCTCCAAAGCCAAAAAGAAGAAAAAATAACCCATTCAACCACCAAGACACTCACACCACTTGAAATAAAAAGGAGTTACAAGAGGGAAAGTTTCTCCTAAATAGAAGAAGGTGGTACATTTATAAGTTGATATATACTTAGAGAGGGAATACCTATTTTTTGATAAAGAATAACTAAAAATTATTCAATTCATGTGTTTAGAAACTGACACAAAACCAAAGGGAGATAATTTGTATACAAAAAAGAAGCATTTTAAACCCCTAGTAGCATAAAGTACCAAGAGAAACTAGCATCCTCTATTGAGTCCCAAGAAGAATTATTCTTGGAAGGAGAAAAGAAAATTCATGAGATGTAGGAAACTCTTAAAAATATTGAAGAGTTAGAGACACAATTAAAGGGATATCAACAAAGGGAAACTAGGTTGGATAAAAATTTAAATAATTAGAGAGTTGGGTGTAAGTAAAATCAACAACAAGAGATGGGGCTAGAAAAACTAGCCTTATGGAAATAAACAAGAAAGATCCAGAGCTTGGTCAACAAAGAAACTCTTAGGAAGAAATTGTAGCCCCAACTATGGTAACCCTTGGATTGAGGTTGTGGGATAAGATAAAGGAAATACCTCAGCTGAAATATGATTGGAATAAAGAGAAGCTAGAAATGATAAAGAATCATAAAAAAGAGATTGAGGAAAAGAATACAAAGATCAAATTATTGAAGCTTGAAACTAATAGAATGGTTGATATAATTGTACAAATCATGACGTGTAGACATCCTGCAAGTGTTTATGCTGTCTTTTTATAAGAACAATATTTAAGTTTCCAATTTAGCTAATTTTATAGTGACATTCCTATCTCTCTATCTACACCTAAGTTATTCTTGACAACATACCAAAAAGCCACCCCTGAAATGCAATTTCAATTATGTGAATTCTATATGCATGAGTTAGAAATTCCATATGCTACCACTTAGAATCCATTGATCTTTATTAGGGATGTTCATTTAAAGGCACTGACATAATTCATACAAAATGAACATCACAGTGGTCTCGTATGGAAACAATATCATGAAAGATAAAATTAAATTCCCCTCAAGGTTAGAACAGAAGCCAAGGATCCCAACCAATTAGTAGTGGAATGGATTGAGTTGATACAATAGCCAAGGGTAGAGGCTAAGATTCTTGAGTGTAGAGCTACAAATTATAAAATATTCAAGGAATTAGCTGCTAGTATAGGTAAGGAGGCACTTAAATTTTCAAATAAAAAATGGAATGAGCTAACACAAAAATTGAAAAGAAAGGAACCCCACTTTTTTAAAATTTTATTATAATCAGCCAATTGGTTGCATTAGTATATTAGGTCATCTATTGAGCGTGGAATCACTTGTATTCCCTTAGTCTTCTAACCTTCTCTTTGATGCAATCCAAAGTAGGAGGATCCAGTGAGGGATTGTCCAACCTTGCATCTTAAACAACTAACACTCAGATCTTATTGATATGAAATGGAAGTTAATAGATAATCAACATAAAGATAACAAATATGCAAGAACACATGACACCAGAATTATCTTGGGAAAACCCTCAAAGGGAAAAAACCCAGCCTTTAAAGTTCACTCCTCCTTATATTATGATCTCAAAACACATTACATATGCCACTCGGGCCTTACAGATGCTAGGTTGCAGCCCAAGAATTACAAATAATACATATACTAACAATCTTCCATTGCTTCTTCCTTTTGCTCCCAAATTTTAGATCTTGTCGGATCAAAACATCTCATCACCGTGCTTCATGACTATTGTTCTTCCCACTTCATCTCTGCTTTCAGAATATTAGAACATTTTTTGCACGCATAACTTCACACATCTCACACATATGCCTTCTTGCTTCCCTTTTTTGTTATCAATCTCCTCAAAATAATCGATCTTATATATTTGCGTCCAAGGATAACATCAACTACATGTCGGCCCAACAATATATAAAAATTGTACAAATTGTTGGCCCAAATCCATAATCAATTATCAATGTGCATCAAACAAGGCTGGCCCAAACATAGTAGGGACCCAAAACAACATGCCTCAAACACAAAACACCCTAACCAATTAGCCTTGAAGATCCACAACAAGCTACAACCATCCTATCGGCCAAGAACATGAAAACATGAACTCCCAAAAGGAAAATCACCAATCGCGAGCACAAAAATCAATGTGAACAAACAACATCGATATATCTTGATCTAGAAACATCCATGAATCATCACTGAAACATCCACAATAACTCATATTGCAAGAATCACATTATCTTCCTTCAGGAACACCAACTAAAGCAGCTGAACAATGGCCAGAACACAGATAATCATAACTTGATCCAATCTTCATGTGAACCTTTGAAAATTTCAGTGGATAAACTATATATACTCGACAATAAACCCTTTAATCCAAAACTTCTCATCCTCAATATACTAAGCTATCCATCATACTAAACTTCACATAATCATCTACAACATCTGTGACTGAAATGTTCTTTGAATCTTTTGGATGCCCCTACATCAAACTCTCAAGGTTATTTGAAAAGTGAGTCTCTTCACTTTGGGATAAGTTATGTCAAAATTAATGTTGTCTCTTTGAATTAATTCGATGATCTGTTCACAGATACTTGCAATTGCCTCACGTTCTATAATCTGTTCAATTCCACCTTGCAAAATTGCCTCAAGTGTAATTTATATTCGGTGGTCTACCTGCAAGCCTTGCACTGCCTCAATGGTCAATGATCTGAGAAAGCCTTCTCTACAAGTTACCTCAAAATCAATGTCTTCTTCAATCAATTAATAGGTACTTGCAATTGCCTCAAGTTTAGTGGTCTATTCAAGTCCACCCTATAAAACTTCCTCAAGTGTAATTTGGTAGCCTTGCACTACCTCACTGGTCGGTGATCTGAGCAAGTCCACCCTACAATTTTCCTCAGGTTCTTCATCATGTCAAGGTTCGGTGGTCTACTTGTAATCCTTGCACTACCTCAATGGTTGGTGGTTTGAGCAATCCTTCTCCACAAGTTGCCTCAAGATCATTTTCTCTTTCTATTCCTTCATTCACATTTAATTCACTATGGTACATAAAATTTCTCCTTAAGATCAATTCTTCACCTTCTTCCCGTACCACTATCCAATTTGATTCTTCCAAAGGTTACCCTTCCTTTGGATAAACTAATTTTGTATCAACGGGTTCTTCTTCATCTACATAAACTATCTTTGCATCCTTTTCATTAGGTTCTTTGGTATTAGGTTCTTGATGACATTTAATGCTTGATTCCTTCTTCCTCCAAACTTGAAAATAGGTTCCTCCTCTATCAAATCCTTTTTCACTCCTATGGTACACTTCATTGTGATAAGTATTATGACTCATGTCACTTCTCCCTCTATAGTTTGAATAACTATCCTTGTTTTAATCTGTATAAGGTCTTCTTTCCCTGCATCCTAATCCTTCCTTTCCCTCAATGTATGAATGCTTCAATCTGTAAAACTTTCTAAACTTATGAGCAACATAATTCTATTTTGATCCATAAATCCATCCATAATTCAACTGTATATAATCTGTTTTAGGCTTTCTCCCTCATATTTTATTCCAACACATCTTCTTAGAATGATTCCTTAATCCACAGAACTTACAAGGGTGTAGATCCCAACATAATTTCGTTTCATGTCCATATCTATTACAATGTGAACATTACATACCTTTTCTTCCTTGATTTGACTTGGTTGAACTTGTAACAACATACTTGCCTCTTTCATATCCAAGGCCTTCACTTCTTTCTCTCCTTACCGATACAATAGGTTATGTCATTCCTTGCTGATGTTTTCCCAATCCTTTTCCTTTGTATCCCATTCTCTACATGATTTTGAAACCAATACCATCTCCAACAATTACAGGCTTACTCACACCTTCATCTTCAATCCCATTTTCTAAAGAAGTTTCTGCAACATCATAAAAATCATTATTATCATAAGAAACATCACACACTTTAGGTTTAGATCTTAGATTCTTATTCTCTTTATCCAACCAGTTAGCATGTTCCTTCAAGTCAGATATTTCCTTCTTCTGCAAACTGTTCTCCTTGTTTAGCTCTTTCAAACTTTCCTCTAGATCTTTTCTCTTCTTATCCAACTCCTTAAACAACTTGAATCCTTCTTCAAACTTATCTATCTCAGATTCTAGTTCTTTATTCCTCTTTTCAATTTCTAGTTCTTCTTCAAGAGCATCACACTTGTCTTTTCCTAGTTCTTTCATCTTCTCCATCAATTCTAAGTTACACTTCCTGAGTTTGCATAATTCTTCCTCCAAAGTATCCCTTTCACATATCAAGTTTTATTTTTCCTTCTTTGTCTTTTTCCCAATCTTCCCAATCTTGCAATAGATTCACAACCAACTCTTCAACCCACTCTACAACTTGCTCTAAAATAGATTTGCAGCCAGCCAATCAGATTCGCAACCTGCTCAAGATTCACAATCAATTCTTCAACTAGCTCTGATACCAATTGATGTAGACCAAGGTAGGAGGGTTCGGTGAGGGACTTTCCAACTTGGCCTCTTAAACAACTAACACTCAAATCTTATTGATATGCAACGGAAGCTAGCAAATAATCAACATAAAGATAACAAATATGCAAGAACACATGACACCAGAATTATCTTGGAAAAACCCTCAAAGGGAAAAACCCAGCCTTAAAATTTCACTCCTCCTTATATTATGATCTCAAAACACATTACATATGCCACTCGGGCCTTACAAATGTTAGGTCGTAGCCCAGGAATTACAAACAATTCATATACTAATAATCTACCATCGCTTATTCCTTTTGCTCCCAAATTTTAAATCATGTCGGATTAAAACATCCTATCACCATGCTTCATGACTGATGTTCTTCACACTTCATCTCTGCTTTCAGAAGATTAGAACATTTTTCGTACACAGAACTTCACACATATGCCTTCATGCTTCCATTTTTTGTTATCAATCTCCTCAAATCAATCAGTCTTATATATCCGCATCCAAGGATAACATCAACTACATGTCAACCCATCAATATATAAAAAGTATACAAACTGTTAGCCCAAATCCATAATCAATTATCAATGTGCATCAACCAAGGTTGGCCCAAACATAGTATGGAACCAAACAACATGCCTCAAACACAAAACACCTTAAACAATTAGCCTTGAAGATCCACAACATGCTACAACCATCATGTCAGCCAAGAACATGAAAACATGAACTCCCAAAAGGAAAATCACCAATCATGAGCACAAAAATCAATGTGAACCAACAACACCAATTGATCTTGATCTAGAAACATCCACAAAAACTTAGATTACAAGAATCACATCATCTTCCTTTAGGAACACCAACTAAAGCAATTGAACAACTGCCAGAACATAGATACTCATAACTTGATCCAATCTTCATGTGAACCTCTGAAACTTCTAGTGGATAAACTAGATATTCCCAACAACAAACCCTTTAATCCGCAACTTCTCATCCTCAATATACTAAGCTAGCCATCATACTAAACTTCACTGCATCATCTATAACCTCTATGATGAAATGTTCTTTGAATCTTTTTTATTCCCCTCCATCACTCTTTTTCTATATCTGATCCCACATTAGTCAGGAAGAAAATCATCAAGAGAAATAGAAAAATAAGCTAGATGGGAATTTTTAGCTAAATAAAAAGGGTTTAATTTAAAATAAGTGTAAAGAGTTACTGATCAAGTATATTATAGGGTGATTGCACTCCAATATAAGCTAAGGCCATAAGTTTCTTGAGGAAAATAAAGATTATTAGTTGGGGGTGTGTAATGAGCTGAGAATTTGTACTAACTTTCATGTATAAGTTTGATATTTCTCATAGACATTTCTAGAAATTTTTAAGGCATTATCCATACTTCTTTTTTTACCCTAAGTATTGAGCATTAAGATATGGTATATTAAAAAATGATTGTGTGTGTTAATGATTGTTTAGAGAATATGATAGCAATTTATGTTAGTTATGGTAGTTTATGATATGGAAATAATGTAGGGATAAACTAACATCTATGCAACAAAGGATCAATCATTTGTAGCAAAGGTCACTTAACAACTTGTAGCTAAGGGAGTGTTCATCTAGATTAAGGATGCATCAACCCATAATTAAAGGAAGAAGTACCTAAATAAAGTGGGATTGGTTTAGTCATAAATCATTCCATTCATCAATGATTTGATCACCAGCAATGAAGAAATCTACAAAGAATAAGAGGGAATTTATGGAATTAATAGATCATGGTTCATAATCATTTGATTATGCTCTATTATGTGTGTCCTTATTTAATTTTTCCTTCTTTATGATGAGTATAAATAGTCATAATAGGATTGTGATATTCATACCACCTTTGTATAATCAGTTTTCTATTTATGTTTTGATTAGGATAGGAATAAGTCCTCTTCCTATGTTTATGGAAGAGTTGTTTAGAGTCCAACTAGTTACAATATTCATATCATGTTTATATATGATAGATCCTATATGAAACAAAGATCTATAACTTTTACAACTGATACATTTTTATCATCATTGTTAGAAATCAATAAAGGATATAGATTTAGTCTATGTGTGGATTATTGAGTTAATATTTGATTGGACTTTGTGATATTACTGCCACCCAAGCAAGGGTACTTAAGGTAATTGTAGTGCTCTTTATAATTTAGATTGATTGGTTTTTATTAGTGATCAATAGGTTTTGCGGGGACCAGAAACCCCTTACATATAGGTTTTGAGGGGAATAGAAACCCTATACAAATAAATGAAAAACTACAAAAATATAGGAACACAAAAAATCAGCAGCCCAACATCAGCAGTATACCAAAAGATATACAATATAAAATAAACTGCATGAAATCAGCTTTGAAGGGACCGAAAACCCTTTACTGCTAGGAAATCAAATGGGCCTTAAACACAGAACATCTTTAAAGAAACTACCTGAATCCACCAAGCACCAAACACAACCTGTAGCATCCACTCCATAGTGAAACAACTACTCAACATTGAACCACAACAAAAAAGGGCTACCAAAGCACCCTTCAAGACCTATCATTTTTCCCCACCTCCCTACCTCAATAAGAGAGCAACAAGGAAAAACGGAGTTAGAGAAAATATCTAACCATTGATAAGCTTCAAACATCTTGCAGCACCAACCCACTTGGAATGCCAACTTAAGCTCCACCTTAATAGGAGAGAGCTCCCCTCTATAGGAGAGGTTAAAATGAGAACCCTTCCTACCAAAGCCATTGTTCTCCACCTCACACAAGATCTACCTCAATAAGAGATCATAAAAGAGGAAAGATATTTTTTCCACCTCTACAATCTCCAACTCCACCTCCATAGGAGCGGGCTCCTCCTCAATAGGAGAGGTCTCCACCTCAAAAGAAGACACAACCTGTAAAACATGGAAAAAGATAGTAACAATATAAAGGATTGACATTGCATCCTTTGGTGCCATAGTATCCTAGAACATGACATAATATGTAAAAAACAACTGATCAACCAACAAAAATAAAGCATCTAACTAATCCTTAAGAAAAGACAATTGGGATAGCTCAGCCACCAACCCAAAAATAACCCCTTTCTGTAGCCAAAATTTTGAAATCCACTTAGGGCATAGATGAAACCTTACCATAAATACAAGTTCCAAAGCAAAGACCAAAGAGAAACCTGAAGGCTTAACCAAGCAAAAATATAACTTCAGAACAACATAACCAAACCCCAAAAAGAGAAAAATCTTCAGAAGCCACATGGGGTACAAGAGGATACGCAAAGACCTCAACAAGGAGGACCAAAAGAAATACTTCTAGTAAGAACATGGAAGCAAAGATCAAGTACCAAGCACACCAACAAGAGATGAAAGACCCCCACCACAAGAGGGAAACCCCAACCCAAGAAAAAAGGTAAGCAAAAAGACCTAAAAAATCACCACACATAGAGCAAACAAAGAGGCCCACATAGAGACAACCTCTCCAAGGGCCACCAAAAAAATCACAACAAGGCACTATAAGCCAAACAAATAACTAAAAGTAAGGCCATGCAAACCACAAAATAAGAACCCCTCCAAGAAATGGAGAAGCCACTCACCACCACAGGCCACCAGCAGAGCTCATTCAGGAGCCAAAACACCAACTCTTGCAGTCCACATACACAAACCGCGCACCCCCAAAATCCAAAGGGTGCAGCACACAACCCAGAGGGGAGCACCTCAAGAGGAGAAAACAAGCAAACAAAGTAGTTTGTATCTCCCAACAAGACCACTCCAACATAGCCAAGCAACCGCAGCAAAGCAAGAAGCACGACACCAGACCCAACTGCCTCCCCAAACGCATCCAAGAGAAGATCTCCCAACACCAAAGAAATGATGAGGAACCATAAAAAACCAGCAAAAATTTGCATCTTCATCAAATTTTCCATCTCCTTTATCGACAAATTTTGAATCCCCATCCCCTCTCCTATTCTCGCCCAATGCTCCCACTCACTCCATTTTCTCTTTTTAAGTTTGGATTAGATTTTTTGTTAATTATCATTACTTGTTGAATTGAATTGTTATTAGTTGTGTTTACTGATTTGATTTATATTTTGAGTAGTTATAATCAATTAATCATCAACAGTTATCTTGCATGGTTGCATCAACATTTACCTACAACATAGTTGAAAAGTGTTTGTTTACTATTCCAACAAAATTGCCTTCTTGTAATAATTGTCACTAGTTAAGATCCATATGATAGAATTTACTTTTAATCAAATTATCTATGTGAAAAGAAGATTTTTTTGATGCTTGATCACTATGGTTTATGACCTAGGGCAAAAAAATCCAACATTTCATTCAAGAACAAGCCCTTTAGATTCCAATGCAAAGGTTATTGAAATTTGGCAAAGGTTGTGTTCTAGGGGATGGGATGATGTAACTAAGGGGTTCACCACCAAGTTTAAACTTGGAAAGAAAATGAAATGAATGAAATACAAAAACCCTAATTAGATGCAATGCTTCAAAGAATGGACTAGGAATGTAAGAAAATAGCAACAAAAAACTAAAAAACTAGAGATGTGCACCTAGGAAACTGGAGAAGGCAGAATGAAGGCCTAAAACCTTGGAAAATTCACTATTGAAGCCCACTGGGACTCATTCACCAAGCTGGGCAAATCAGTCCAATGTCGGGAAATCTTTGCTAGAATAGGTTTCAAACAAAAGAGTACCCATATCTACAAAAATCTCTAACAAATAGCAGGAGTGGGACTCATTTGCCAATAGTGGTGAATTAGTCCACTTTCAAATTTCTAGAAATTCAAAGTTGTATCCTATAGCCCTCAGTCTCCTCTGCTACTCCTAATTTAGATCTAGTTTTGAAACTGCTAAGTTCAACTTGTAGGTCTTCTCTAAGCTCCTCCAAGGTTTGTTTACAATCTTGACAACTTTGGTTTGCTTTTACAACTTGATGACAACTTTTCCAATCTTTATCTTTGATAAATCTACAACCTAGACCTACAAATCACATGCAAAGAGAGGGGAAAATGGTTGTGGGGTTAGAGAATGGTAGTTTTCCTTGGTCAAACCCCTAGTTGGTAATTAAACCTTGAAATAGAAAGAAAATGGAAAGGAGATTGATGAATGAAAAAAAGGTGATCATGTTGCAAATCACCAAACCCTTGCAATGAAGTGTTACAATTATGTTTGAGATGGCCACAATGGATGTGGTTCTTGATTCTTGCTTGTAGGAGATAGATCTTGAATGCTAAGCTTGCTTGGATCATGAAATTTGCACCATAATTGTAAGCACAATGACAAAAATAATGGATGTGATCTTTGACATGATGATTGATCTTGAATAATGCTCTTGAAAGCCTTGAATGCTCTTGCTCAAATGAACTTGATGAATGCTTGAATGCTTAAGAGTGATAGGATGTTATGATTGCTATATAGGATTAAAATGAGAGAAAGAGCCTTTTATTTATACCCAATTATGCAAGAATTCCTAAAATTACAACACTACAAGCCGACATTGGATCTTGGAGAATAAAATCATGCCAAAGATTTAATTAAATTTGACTTTTGAGTAAAGGGGGACTCATTTGCCACCTTGGGTGAATGGGTCCTGCCTAAGGGAACTCATTTTCCACCTTGGGTGAATGGATCCCACCTAAGGGGACTCATTCACCCAAAATGGCGAATGAGTCCCACCTTAGGAATTTGAGGTGGGTTTTCAAGTATTTGATGTTTTAAATGCCATTTGTTAGGATTATTCTCAAAAATACACCAAAATAAAGCTTGTGGATGCAAAAAGGGGCCAATTAAAGCATAAAAGAGCCCAATTATTAATGACAAGCCTAGAGAAATGTGAAATCATGCTACAAGACTTTACAACATGTCAAATAAGGCAAGGATAAGAGACATTATGATGAAAATAATGTTAATTATGTTTAGAAATTTTAGAAAAGTGTGAAAGTGTATTAAAACACTTTGCAAAACCTTTACAAGTCATCATTAAAGTACACTAGTTCACCAGGGCCCAAGACCTAATGTGAATGTGTTATCCACATTACAACACTAAATCAAGGCCAAATTGAGCCAAAATCCGCAAGAAGGAGCTAAACAAGCATGAAAAAGGCTAAGGACCCTTTTTTGTTGTTACATTTAGCCCCCACTTTAGTGAGAGGATGAACCTAATTCAAACTCACACTAAAGTATCCAAACATGCATCAAGGGAGGATCCCAATGCACCAATGCTATCAAGATGAGATGACAACAATCAAGAGGGATGATGAAGCCCCCAAGATCAAGATCTTATGGCAAACCAACATAAACACAAGGAACACACATAAAAATGATATAAAGAACAATGACAATGACAATGCCAATCATACAATGTCAAAGATGAGAAAGAGAAATGAAGGAGAAAGCTAGAACAAGCTTCGACCATTTTTTCAACGTGATGTGGATTGATCTAGGTTGTTTGTTTGAGAAAAAAAGCATACTCACTCTTAGGCAACAGAACTCATGGTTGTCTGTCATGTGAGAAGTCCAAAAAGAGTGAGAAACATACACTCATGGCTGGTATGTACTCACATACATACGAGTGGCTATGGGGAAATTCATGTCGCTAGTTAGTCTTCCCACTCAAACCATACCAAAGTTATACCTCCTAATAAATTTAATAAGGCGCCATGCAAAAAGAAGTGATTTGGTTTTCGAGCTTCATGAGATAAGAAAGACTTTGTATGCTTAGAACTCATGAACAAACAGGATGGGTCCATAGGCATGCAAGCTTTTTTATGCAAGGTGGCCATAAATGCAACATAGGAAATAGGAAATGTTCAAAGGAGTCTTGCTTATTTCATGTGAGGTCTTTAACTTAGGGAACATTGTACCTAATGCCTCCAAGAGAGGACCAATCAAATAATAGAAGATTCACAACCTAGGGGATGTAGTGTGTCACATTAGGCCACTAAGAGGAATATAATATGCTAAGAGAGATCATGCTCATGAAGGAAATCACACCCAATGTCATCCACAAAGTGAAAAATGCATCGTATGAAGCAAGAAGGTTGCACTAAGAACCATGAAAAGGAAAAATTCAAAAGAAATAATGCCAATGTATGCCCCCACTTTAAAGAAATTGCTAAATATCATACTATGAGAAATTACTTTAAAGTAGCAAATGAAAAATGCTAACAAGAAGAATGAAATGAGATCCAACTTGGAAAGTCTTGTGCCAAGTCATATGTTTCCGAGTGAGGCTATATCATGTGAGAGAAAAGAAAACAAAGAGAGGGGTTGCCCCTAAAATAAAAACACCACACATAAGGGATCTATGGATTTGGGATCAGTATGTTCTTTGTCGAAATGATTTGCAAGGAGAGCTCAAAACTGTCATCATCCCCCAAATACACATAGAATTGGAAGAATGACATAAAGAGAGTGAAAAAAAAAAAAAACCTATTGGTTCAACATGGAAGAGACATAGGTGTCTCGATGCCTTGCGACATCCCCAAAAGAAAAACACAAGAAAAGGATAAAGATGAAAGGAGGAAGGAAAAATAAAAGAAATCCTTTTGGGTCAACATGAAGGATACATGAATGTCTCAATGCCTTACATCATCCCCAAAAGGAAAACACAAGAAAAGAAAGCCTTTTGGGTCAACATGAAGGAGACATGAATGCCTTGTGTTATCCCCAAAAGGAAAACACAAGAAAAGAAAGATAAAGATGAAAAATTGAAAGCAATTCATGACATAGAGAAGAATGAAGGTATAAATAGAGGAATGTCACAAAGAGAGAGAAAATAGAATGGTACATGGGATCACATTATGCACATGCAATCACACAAAAGAAAAGTGAAAAATAAATCATGCAAAAGATTAGTAAGGAAAATGGGAGTCAACCTATGAGAAATTCATTCACCTCCCAATCATGTTCTATGTGAATCGAAGGCAGGCAACTAGCCAAAGGGACAAGATCAAGTGTCGAACTAGGAGAAGTTCCAGGTTCAGAAGATTTGTCGTTTAAGCTCATGGAAGAGGAAAACAATGTGTTCAATTCATTATGCACCTCTTCATCAATTTTGGTATCCTCATCATCATCTAAGTTGATCATAATAGGATGTCAAAGGATAATATCCATGGAAGAGTTCAACTCTTGTTGTGGAGAATTCATGGAAATTTCTTGCTATGACTAGGGAGGAAGAACATCATTCGTTACATTAGTCAAGTTTGGATCGTAATTTTATTTTAACTTGTCAAAGAACTTGCAAGCAAGGGCACGACATCTACGTCTACACTCCCTAGCACCTCTATTTCTTTTAGTTTTGTTTTCAAGTTGTATAGGAGTGGGTTGATCAACCATATGTTACTTTTCTTGCCTAGGGGAGGAATGGAAGGAACCACAGGGATTGTTCAACCTCTTTCTCTTTGACTTTATAAACTTGTTTTATTCTAGGAGGTGTGGCAGAGTTTGTTTCATTGTTTCTTGGTTGCTTGTTATTGGTGTAATTAATTATTTAATTACACTTACATGAGTTTACTTAGGCATTTAATTATATTCCTCGGTGATAGGTTCACATTTTTTCTTAAGATATAAGATTCCTTCTAGAAGGATGAGTTATCTTTTCTAGAAGTCTTATCTTATCTAGCATCATTTCCTAGGTAGTTAGTTAGTTGTCACATGTCATAAGATTATCACACATGTCAACATCATATTAACTACTACATCTCAATCTTGCCTATATAAGCAAGGCTTCATATGTACTTTGTCATATTCAATTTGGCATTCTTGCATCTTAATGATAGCACAATATTTCTTTTATTTCTCTCTTGTGGAATTTATTTTGTCTTGCAAGTGATCCTGAGGTGTTTGAGGAGTTCACCATAAACTCCTACATGGTATCAGAGCTTCAATGTTGCAGACTTCTTCCCATCTCTGAGGGACCAATCTTGGCATGAAAGTTTTGTTGGGTGCAATTTGGGGTCTTGAGAACCTTTTCATTGAATCCAAGGTGTCAGAGAAAGTCAAGATCAGCTTTTGTTTCGTCAAAATCTGGCATATTTTGTCAAATCTGCAAGGGTTTGATCCAACCACTTTTATTGGAGTCATTTTCATTTTTGCTTCAGAAATCCAATTTCTACGTTTTGTAGCCAAGGTCAAAATATGAACTAGGTATCTTTTAGATTTTGCAAATCTTGCACATATTTGAAGAAAATTGTTGTTCAAAAAGCGTTGCGCGTCATTTTTCTCCCTGTTGAAGGTTAAAAAAATCATTTTGTCATCTTTTGCTTGCTAGATCAAAAAACAATTTATGGGTTTTGTTTTTAGCATCAAAATATTTTTGGGTTTCTATTTTTGTCTACAAACAGTGAGTAGATTTTTCATAAATCAAATCAGAAATAAACTTTTTTTGCTAGAAAACCCATTTCCTATAGGCTAAATTCAGGTTTTTTGAAAAATTCATAACTTTTGGCTACTCTATCCATTTTTTGCAAATGAAATATGGATAGAAAGCTAGTTTTGAGCACTTCATAGTGGTGCGGGCCATTTTTTTAGATTTTGTCATCTACACAAATTTGAGGTTATTTTTCATCATGGAGGAAGATGTGAGCATTCATCAATGCATGCACTATTTCTTTTTTTGTGTGCATTAGGTTTGCATTTTCTCTGCACTTCATTTTAGTTCTAGATCATTTCTCAATCAACTGTTGCTTCATAGATTCCATATTTGTGTCAGTTTATGATTTTTCTAGTGTTCCTTGGCATCAGTTCTATTGTTGCTTTATCATGATTCCAAACATGAGTCCTTGAGTGACTCTAATATGGTTTCTAGCAAATAGAAGTATGTTTTCTTTCTTGTCGAATTGAGGATTCTAGTATTACTCCACAGTGTACTTCCAGTGCTTCTCTTGCAGTAGGTTATCTCATTATAGGGGATTGTATGGTCTCTCTTGTCATCCTTTGTGTGGATGGAGATTGATTTGATTTTTGATGGATATCATTATTGTATTTCATCTCTCTTTTGGAGAGGATTTTTGTCCCACTAAGTTTTCTCATTTTCTCCATTTGTGAGAAATTTCATTTGCATATGTACATGGGTACCTAACATGTCCTAGTAGTCAAGACCCATCATTGCATCATTTGCATAATAATTTCCTCCCTAAGTTGCACTTATGGGGGATGTTGGTGTAATTAATTATTTAATTACACTTACATAAGTTTACTTAGGCATTTAATTATATTCCTAGGTGATAGGTTCACATGTTTTCTTAAGATATAAGATCTCTTCTAGAAGGATGAGTTGTCTTTTCTAGAAGTCTTATCTTATCTAGCATCATTTTGTAGGTAGTTAGTTAGTTTTCACATGTCATAAGATTATGACACATGTCAACATCATATTAACTACTACATCTCACCCTTGCCAATATAAGCAAGGCTTCATATGTACTTTTCCATATTCAATTTGGCATTCTTGCATCTTGATGATAGCATAATATTTTTTCTCTCTTATGGAAGTTATTTTGTCCTACAGGTCATCCTGGGGTGTTTGAGGAGTTCACCATAAACTCCTAAACTTGTAAGAGGTAAGTAAGGTTTCTAGTTTAGGTTGGTCTTGGTTTTTTTTATCTTGTTTAGGTTCAAGAATGGTTTCATTAAGGATGGGAGGCTCGGAGGTAGATGGGTACATGTTTCGAAGAGATAACTCTATTATCTTCTTTGCCTTGAACTTTTGATAGGACAAGTAAAAAAATTATTCTTGTGGCTTGATAGGTTCCATGGGCTTAGGCCAAAAGGCATCTAGTTAAGATTTTCCTTTAGATGAAAAGGGGTTAAAGTCATTATGGTGAAAAGTAAATATCTCATTGTCGAAGAGGAACTTCAATAATTTATGCACAACCAAAGGGATAGATTTCATGGAGCAAAGCCATGGGTGGACTAGCTTCAAACAAAATTGGTTTGACTATGAGATGATGGAGAATGTAACATCTAATGTTTTTGACCCTATTTGTAATGGTAGGGTGATCGATCCAATCGAAGGGCATGCAAAACCATTATGTGTCTTGATCCATGCTCTTGGTTTGTCATAATCATCTTCATAGAGCTCATGCAAGAGTAAGAATTCCTTAGTGATTGTGTTCTCTCCACAAGAAGGATCTATTAATATCCCATTAGTAGGCTTATCATAGATATGGTCGGCTATGTAAAAAGGACCATTAGGAAAATGTTTAATAATGTCTTTAGAGGAGAAAGAAATATCAAGAAGACTCTTAGTTCAGCCCTTATGAGGGATGACGTCTATCACCCCTGTCATTTCATCAATAGTACTAACATTAATAGCATTATTTGGAATAGAATCAGTATATTCATCATCTGTATTGACATTCATCACATCATTCTTAGGTGTGTCTCTAGCTTTAACAAATGAGATACTATGTTTTGGCATGGGATTGATAAAGATTTGTAAGTTTTGGTTTAGAGGGGCAACATATTTATTTCCTTGATCATTAGTACTTGCAATAGATAGACGGTCAAAATCAATGAGGTCTTGGACAAGATGTTTAAGACACTTACACTATTCCATGTCATGTTCATTTTGTCGATGAAAATGACAATAGGCATTTTATTTAAATTTTGGAGGCAAAGGCTTATTAGGGTCAAGTTGTCTAATGAGAGGTAAGGTAATCACTTGTTGGTTTAGGAGTTGGGACATGGTATTATGAAGGGTGCCAAGTAGGGGAGTGAATTGTATTTTTGGATCTCCATAACTAAAAGGCAATGTGGCTTTGACAGCAGCAACTTGGTTATGGAAACTTGGAGTTTGTTGTTGACAAGGGTTGAACTGAAGGAACTCTTTATTTTTTTTTCTAAAGGGTTGGGAATTGTTTTGGTGTACATTCTCAGATCTTTCAACTCAGCTAGAAGTGGATTTTGAATCGTAACTAGAAACCAAATTTTGGTAATCTCGAAGAGCATTACACAAGTGCATTAAGGATGGGAATTTCATCATGGTCAACTTGTCTTGGATTTTTCTTTGCAAATTTTCTATAAACATATTTTGAAGGTGTGGGTCGTGGATTCAACATCCACTTGGGAATAAATCGATTGATAGCGAGAAATGAAATCAATTATCTTTTCTTCCTCTTTTTTCTTACATCTCATCAAGTCGGCCAAGGTCAACTTAGGAGTCATTTGCACTTGGAAATGATTTATAAATTCCTCAACAAGTTCATCAAATGAACAAATCCAGTTATTCAGTAAAGAAGAGAACCACTCCAAGGCAATGTCAGGTCATAGGAAAGAGCTTCACCAAAATTTTATCATCAAGGAAAAATTCGCTACATAGGGCAGTGTATGCATTCACATGGTTAGAAGGATCTCCCTTCCCTCCATATTTCTCGAATCTAGGCATCTCTACACCTTGTGGCATCGATGTATATAGTATCTCCAAGGATAATAGACTACTCTTGACATAATATGTGGGTGGAACGTTTAGATTTTGGTTGATGGTGGAAACTTTTTTTTAAAGGAATGGCATGATTTGGAGAAGTTGTTGTATGAGAGGGTCATTGCTTGTGTTATGAGATGGAAATGAAAGTGGTGAAGGAGTGTATGTATTTGTGGAACAAGTGAATGGAATTCTTATAGGTGGTAATGTAGTAGGAGCTGTAACATGTGATGCCACATAGGAACTAGGGATGCTAGATAGAATACCTAGGGAAGGAATCACATTACTAACTTGTTGTATTATTGTGACTTGAGGAGGGGTGTATGTAGGAATTGAGGATATTGTTATAGGAGGATGATTTTGAGTTCCTCCTTGGCTTGAAGCATTGTTTGTGGGAAAGGGGCAGCTAGTAGTTGAGGGAAGATGCTTACCAAATATTTGCACTACGTTTTTCACAAGATCAAGACCATCTTCAGTGTCAAGCATACGATGAATGTTTTCAATTGTAAGAATTAAAATGGTTGAGATTTTTTCAAGGCTAGTTTGATGTTGTAAGCTCACTAGGTTCTCATGAATGTGAATTATGTTTTCTTGTGGAATGCTATGATTCTTTGGTTCAACTTGCATGTTACTTGAAGGAAAAGAGTTATCTAGGGTGTTATCCATACCTAGTGTACTAGTGTCAATATTAGGAGTGGAAGCTCTAGATAACCCAAGATCCATAACGATTGTGCTATCGCGGGATGACATGAATCTCGAACTTCTTCTCACTATGGTATTAGCAATATGACACCAAACACTCATGTAAAATCTACTAAATGTAGGGTGGGTGCAAATGCAATGTAAACTAATAAGAATGAAATACTTGTAACTAAAATTCTAGAAAGTAAAATTAAAATGCAGAAGCAGTAAATAGAAACTCAAAAAATAAACTGTAAATGGCAAAAAATGCAATAAAAAAATATGCAAAGGGACTAATTCACCCAAGGTAGTGAATGAGTCCATGTATGGATTTTTTTGAATTTTTTGAATTTTCAAATTGAATTTTATGATTTTTATGTTTTTTGATGCAAATTTAAGATGCACATGCTGAATTTTATCGATTTTGAATGAAATTAAGTGCAATAATGCAAGCTAAATGAGCTTTTCACTAATGTAAAAATGGAAACCCTAGAATGCAAATTAACCAATGCAAAACCTAATGTAATGTTAATGCAAGGTAAATATAGGATGATGATGGACTCAAAATCACAATTATGATGCTCAAAATGTAGGTTCACCAAAATGAAATGAAGAATTTTGTGATGCTTGATCACTAGGGTTTAGGACCTAGGGCAACAAAATCCAACATTTCATTCAAGAACAAGCCCTTGATATTCCAATACAAAGGTGATTGAAATATGGAAAAGGGTGTGTTCTAGGGGATGGAATGATGTATACAATTAAGGGGTTCACCACCAAGTGTAAACTTGGAAAGACAATGAAATGAATGAAATACAAAAACCCTAATTGGATGCAATGCTTCAAAGAATGAACTAGGAATGTAATCAAATAGTAATAGAAAATTACAAAATTGGAGATGTGCACCTGGGAAACTAGAGAAGGAAGAATGAAGGCCTGAAACCCTAGAAAATTCACTATTGAAGCCCACCAGGACTCATTTTCCAAGTTGGGCGAATCAATCCAGTGTCGGGAAATCTATGCCAAAACAACTTTCAAACAAAAAGGGTACTCATATCTGCAAAAATCTCTGACAAACAAGAACACTGGGACTCATTCGCCAATAGTGGCAAACTAGTCCACTTTCAAATTTCTAGAAATTCAAAGTTGTATTATGTAGCCCTCTGTCTACTCTGTTATTCCTGATTTAGGTTCGAGTTTGAAACTGCTAAGTTCAACCTGAAGGTCTTCTCCGAGCTCCTCCAAGGTTTGTTCACAATCTTGATAACTTTGGTTTTCTTTGACAACTTGATGACAACTTTTCCAATCTTTCTCTTTGATAAATCTACAACCTAGACCTGCAGATCACATGCAAAGAGAGGGAAAAATGGTTGTGGGGTTAGAGAATGGTAGTTTTCCTTGGTCAGGCCCCTTGTTGGTAATTAAACCTTGAAATAGAAATAAAATGGGAAGGAGATTGATGAATGAAAAAAAGGTGATGTTTCAACTCACCAAACCCTTGAAATGAAGTGTTGCAATTATGCTTGAGATGGCCACAATGGATGTGTTTCTTGATTCTTGCTTGTAGGAGATAGATCTTGAATGCTAAGCTTGCTTGGATCATGAACTCTACACCATAATTGTAAGCACAATGACAAACATAATGGATGTGATCTTTGACATGATGATTGATCTTGAAGAATGCTCTTGAAAGCTTGATAATCTACCCTTGAAAGCCTTTAATGCTTAAGAGTGCTAGGATGTTAAGATTGCTAGATAGGATTGAAATGAGAGAAATAACCTTGTATTTATACCCAATTATGCAAGAATTCTCAAAATTACAATACAACAAGCTAACATTGGATCTTGGAGAATAAAATCCCATCAAATATTTAAATTAAATTTTATTTTGAGTAAAAGGGGACTCGCGCCACCTTGGATGAATGGGTCCCACCTAAGGGGACATATTCGCCTAGAATGGAAAATGAGTCCCACCTTAGGAATTTGAGTTGGGTTTTCAGGGATTTGATATTTTAAATGTCATTTGTCAAGATTATCCTCAAAAATACACCAAAATAAAGCTTGTGGATGCAAAAAGGGGCCAATTAAATCATAAGAGAGCCCAATTATTAATGAAAAGCCTAGAGGAATGTGAAAGCATGCTACAACACTTTACAACACACCAAATAAGGCAAGGATAAGAGATATTATGATGAAAATAATGTTAATTATGTTTAGAAATCCTAGAAAAGTGTTAAAGTGTATTGCAACACTTTACAACACCTTTACAAGGCATCATTAAAGTTCACCAGGGTCCAAGACCTAATGTGAATGTGTTATCCACATTACAACACTAAATCAAGGCCAAATTGAGCCAAAATATATAACAAGGAGCTAAACAAGTGTGAGAAAGGCTAAGGACCCTTTTTTCGATTTTACACTGTGAACAACCTTTATAAGTACAACTCAGAGATCCTCAGCTATACATACAATATAGGTACCATCCAATAAGAATACAATTCCCTGGTTTGACATAATTAAATGTAACACACTATAGCCAATAGGTTTGCTTGATAAAGGATTTTTTGATCTATTGAGTTGAATGCATGCCCCTTTTCCATCAATTTACTAGTCATTAATGGAGTTAGACAACCACATTAGCCACTTTTTGTAGGTTTTGATCCATACATAGGATGAGGTAGTGGTTTTTGAGTGAAGATCATCTAAGATCATAGAAAGCTAAACAAAAGAAAACTTCCCTATTATTTCAAATTAGAACAAGCTTAGAAACCTAGGTGGACCATTTGACTAGTAAGATAATCTTGGATTTAGTCATGTTTGTAAACTCCTTTCACATAAAAGTCTCAATTCAAGTATTTATTGATCATTACTTATCTTGCATGTGTTGTATGAGAGGGTTTATCTAAATGGTATATTTTATGGAATCCCTACCATACACTTTGAGGTCATCATAGAACCAATCCCACATCTTCAAACTCTTAATATAAATTTATAAAGATACTTTTAAAACCATCAAGGATTTTCTTAGCTAGCAAGATAATATTACCTAAGAAGGGTTCATATTAAGAAAGTTCAAGTTGGACAACCATAGATTTTTACTCTTTTATATTTTTTTTAGATTGCAGGAATCGGTTGAGTATACATCCCCCTATAAACTATAGTGTGCCTAGTAAAAAAAATTAACATGATCGATGATGTTGGCATGACACGCCCTCCAGTAGCACAAGGATGATGGGGAGACTAGACCTCGTGACCTCTTGCTTGCAACAGGATGCTTTAGCCAATCGATCTAGGCTCATCGCCCCATTTTTACTCTTTTACATTAACTTGTCATTATTATTGAAAATATTTCCCTAGGTGTTTAATCCCTTCAAGTATTATTTGAAACCAAATACATGATCTAATCACTATAAACCTTAGGAATATTTTGTTGAGCTCAATTGAAAACTCAACTTTATTTTGGATAAAAAGAGATTTATCACTATGAAAAAATTACAAATGGGTATCATTATCAAGAAAGGAGGCAAAATAATCATCTTGAAAATGAGTCATCCCCAAAGCCTTCTTATTAATTGAAAATACCATATATAGTGTCAAAAATTTTTGGGCTACCATGGTCATATAATCAACCTCTTTTTTCATTAGTCATGGGATCCCCTAGATATTAAGCACATCAAAAATTTTGATAATATCCCATACTCAACATTTATACACTCTCACAAGAGAATTTTTGGTGGTGTGAATGGATAAAACTTTTCTTATGAAAATTTTAGAAACCCTAAATATAGATAGCCATTTGATTCCTCATTTCTCTATTATCCCTACTCTTGGGAGGATTATATCATAGTCAACCATATTGTTGGTGCAATGTAATTAGAGCCAAAAAGAATAGAAATACTCATTTATAGAGGGGAAATAATCACTACACATGCACCCACTCCAACCCAACACTTTGCACCATTAAAATACATCTATAAATTTTTTGTCTAATTATTTTTTCCACTCTTTTGAAAGTTTCATGGGTATAATATTTTCCTAGTCATTAATAATATAATTTCTAAGACTAAATTCATCAAACAAACTGAAACATTCAAATGATTGATTAAGATGTTCATAGTATTCCATCTAGCTGGTCTCAAATTCATCGAGGCTATTAGAAGCAATCCCTAGGTAGGTGTCTTCCCGATCAACTCATAAGAATAGATCTTTGTAATTTGTTACACTATAGTGATGGCCTTGAGGTCTTCATCAATATTTGGAGGAAATTAAGGCTCAACATGGTGGAGAAGTTTTACCTTATTATCAATCTTGATCCTCACCCATAGTGATTATTGGTCATGATTTGTGACCAATCCAAGTATGAATAACTAGCTATCCTTATAGTAAATTCTCTAGACAAGTAAATTAAAAAGTAAAGGAAGAGGTTAGTGACATACATATCCTAAATAATGCTTATATCCGAGTAGAAATTTAGAGTGAGTGGGAAACCTCTACTTAATCAAGATTCACTAATATATCTACGTGATTGAGTTTACTCTTTTCTCTATGGAAGTTAACTCATATATTCTTGGACATGTGTTACCATTACTCATGCATCCAAAGGGATGCACACGTATTTTAATTTTAATTGTTACTCAATTAATACAAAATCATTATTGTTAAATTGAGTCTTTAACATAGGTTTTAAATATAGCTATTTTTTAAGCATTATGGTTTTGGGTTTATTTTTCTTTGTAAATCTAGCATGGTATTAAAACAATGATATTTTAGGATTAGTTTATTTTCTATGTTAGGAATTTTATGATCTTAGTTGCATGCATATGTAGCAAATGGTAGAGTAATTTTGAGATCTTCATTGTATCTCAATGCTTCGAATTAGCTATGATTAGCCTTTATTTCATTTGAATCTAACAATTATAAGTTAACTAACAAGGTTACTAGATTTTGTATGGATTTTGTAAATATATATTTTATAAGAAGCCTCCTAATAGAAAATAGAATACACCATTGGATTTGGAAATTTTCAAATTATTAGGATTGAAATAAACACATCTTGATTGGATTGAGTCTCCAAGAACCCTATATAATTTTCTCTATTGGTGCAATGTTTTATTCATGCATATGTTTCAAGGAAAGTTGTAAGTTGTACAATACCACCAAGGAGCACTAGGACAATATAGTAATGATAAAAGTGTTTTAATATTTTTAAATTTAACAAAAAAAATATAGCACTCCATTTATAAATTAGAGCACTCATTTAAAAGGAGTGCTCTCTTTATGAGCACTCAACCTCTATAAAGTGTTGCCTTTATTAAGGGTACCATATTATTTTGGCATTATACTTTTCCTTTGAAAAGAGTGTTGTAATTAGTAGGAGAACTTAAATACCCTAAGAAAACCTAAAATATTTTTTACCTTGTACCTAATTGCACATGCCACCTTATTTTTTATATATGTCAACTTTGATGTCTTTATGTACAATCACCTATGACTTTTCTATATAGTTGGTATCACAAAGTGTACTATCAATATGCCAAGTATCTAATTAGTTTGATGTCACTTGCCACATCAACATCCACTTAGATGCATAAGTAATAGTAACACATGAATCAATTCTCATAGAGAAAAGAGTAAATTCAATCAAGTAGAGGTAGTAGTGGCTCTCAATTAAGTAGAGGTTACACCTAATTACCATTAATCAAGAATTAATGAGGTAGAAGTAACAATTAATTACCTCTAATAATAAATAAGACGTGCATTCTTCTTAATTACCTCAAAGAGAAATAAATTTAATAAAATAAAATTTAGAAAATAGGTGCAATATTATATTACACCAACACATAAAATATGCACAGTGGAGTGTTACACTAGTGCTAAATGGTTAACAATAGTGAATATTTTAGCATAAAGGTATTGCCTTTCCCAATTCATCTACTCAACTGATTGATCATTTTTTCTCAATCTTCTTGAGGATGAGAATAGTATCAAATGGAATTTTCTCTACCTGGATATAATTTCCAAACCTCTAGCTTGAGTATTCAATGAAAAAATCTCTCATGTTGTAAATAGTCATTTCTTCCCAAACCTGGTTGGTTAGAATCTTTTGGTTGGAAATAGATTTATCATAGGAAAATATTTTTATTTCAAGGTGTAGACACCTAAAAATAACTAACATATTTCTACCAAAATATTATCATTTTCCATCATTATTATCATTAATCTATTTTCTCCATTTAATTAAATAATTTCATTATTTAATTAAATGATCTATTTCATCACTTTTCCTCTATATTGATTAAATAATTAACATTGTTTAATTTATTTACTAATTATTCCTCTTTCCTAAATTTAATTAAATAATTAATTATTATTTAATTAATTAAATTCCCATTTTCCTTTCTCAAATTTGTAATACCCCTTTGTTTTGCTCTGTTGTGCGAACAATGTTGTTCTTCTTTTTATGTTTTAGTTTTTGTTTGTACTTTGACTATGTACTTGGTTGTGGTTGATTACTATTTTATCGTGATGTATCTTGATGTGATGATACTATATTTTGATGTTATTATGATGGCATGTTTTGAATTAGCATAAGTGGATATTCAAATTAATGATGTTTTATGCTTTTGATTAAAGTGATATGTTAGATGCGCTAGTTAGTAATATTGTATTGGTGAAGAGGACGGTATCGCATCACTCACTTGTGAGCGCCCTGTGATTCCATGATTTCCTCTACACGGTGTGTTTTATTTATGACATATATATGCATGTGAATATACTCTTTGTTTGTAGGTTGATAGGTATAGGACATCGACTCCACCTGGATTCACAGGTTTGAGCGTGTCCATTGCCCAACGGCATTCGATTGGGAGATAGTAGCTAGGTTTTTCGTGCCAAGTCATCACCCTTGTCATAACCCTTGTCATAGCCTATTGTCGGGTCTTGTTAGGTTGTGTTGCTTTGAATATTGTCCCTTATATGTGATTTTGATCATTTGTTTTAAAGGAAAATAAATGCTTTTGTAATTAAAATTGGGGATTAATTGATCTAGTATTATAATAGTAATGTAATTAATTTCATTAGTGAATTTAATTTAATTAATAAATAATTTAATCATGGATTAAATTAATTTTATTAATTAAATTAAATTGAAGATGTTTAATTAAGTAAGTTATTCTTTTTAAAGTTATGGATATATTGTTGAAATTAAAAATTAAAGAAAAGGTTTTAAATTGCATTTTAGGAAATTTGGAATTCAAAAATGGAAAAGTTCAAAAAAAGAAGATATTTGTTATTCTGTTCTTGATAATTTATGGGGGTGGTTGCATGGATATTTTGGGAATTTTCTTTATTATTTGAATTTTCTTCATAAGTTTTTTTTTCTCAACAAGTATGAAAAATTGAAAAGAGAGGAAGGAAGGGATTTGTTACTATTTTATGGGTTTGGATTGAATCTGAGGAAATTGTTGATTTGAAGAGGGAATCAAAGCAAGGATCTGTGCATCATCTAGATCTTCTCAAACTCTTGCATACCAGGTTCATGTTTTTCAATTTTATTTGTTTTGAAAATATATTTACATATGTTTTGTTGTTGAAAAATCATGTTAAAAGCTTTTAAATCTTTTGTATGATTTGCAAAACAAACCCAGTTTGATTCTTGTTTTCAAAATTTGGAAGAAAACCTTTGTTTGAAATAAATTGCTTCAAAATAAAAAAATGAGATTCATGGCTGTAAATGATTGTTTCTATTATGGTTTCTCAATTTATTTTGTAAATTTAATTATAGAAATGTAATATATATACACACATATATATATAGATATATATATTGACATATATAAACATATATGTATATACATATTTTTTATAATTTTCGAATAGTAGGGTTATGTTGCCAAAAAAATTGGGAAATTTTTACATTCCCAGGCCTAATCACGGATTTGAAAACCACTATTTTTTTTTCTTTAACAAAAAGATAAATAAATAAAATGCAGTGGAGGCGGCACTAGGGGCTCACCCCCACTGCGCCCCCCATGGGAGGTGTGTGGGAGCGAGTCACGCCTAGCGTGGCCCCCCACAGCCTGCGGCGCTGTGATTCACAGACGTTGCCATTATTGGTGGTATTGTCCACACCACCAACAATGGCATCGGTTGTGAATACAGTCGTCGCCGCCACCGTTTGGCATGGTGCGACGTCCAAAGGGGCGCATGCCCTAAATTATGGGGTTTGCTTTTTTTCACAAAAAAAATAATAATATATCTTTATATTAATATTTTAGTATTATATTTTATAACATTAAAATATTAATATATATTATGGTTGCATAATACGTATTAATATTTAATATTATATTATATAATATTATAATATGATATATTTATATATATATAATATATATATATAAACACATAAGTGTATATATATATGTTATGTGTATATGTATATATATCAAAATAATGATTTGTTGAGGGTATGGCTTAAGTTAAATTAAGAAAAGGGAAAACATGTCAACTTTAATTAAATCATTGTTCTATTTTAAAATATTGTTTTTAAAGGAGAAGTAGTTTTGATTTTAAATTATATGTTTGGTTAAGACAGGTTAATTATTTTTAAATGATTGTAGTGAAATGAGGAGGTAATAATTATTTTATAACAATGGATTTTGATTTATATGATAAATTGGTTATTTTATCATAATCTAAATGCAAATAGGGAAATTAAATAATTAGTAGTAATTTCTCCCTTATCTGAAAAGACGTATTTAAATTCAGTTTATTTAATGCGATAGATTACTGAATGTCAATGAGGAAATGGATTTAGTGAATCCAAAGTAGAATTTAATTATTGCCCTCTTTCTCGTCTTGATTGTGAACTGTTATGTTATCATTTGGGGAAACTTGAGTTATAGAATATGACAAGTCTTCCAGTTGGTTTTTCAATCTTGTGGGTTTTCGTAATGTGTTAGTCAACCTTTGGATTGCCTTGGGTAGAGCCTTTAACTGTAACCGGTTTGTTGCTTGGTTATCACAAATGGGAATGTGTTGACTGTATGTCATGGATAGGGATTTGATATCCTTAGGTCGCACCTGTGTACCCTTGGGTTGTGGAGTTGTTCCACATGTTGTCTTAGAGGAGTGGCTTGCAACAAGGGTCGGCACACAAAGTGGTGCCAGGATAACTCATTGCAAGTTAGTTAATCCAGCGATAACGTAATTAACTGATTACAGTATCACGTAGTATCAAACACTTAATAAGATAATTATGCCTCGCTCATGGACGCAAGGGCTTGTAGAGACTTGGGTTGAGATGAGAAGGCCTGGAATGGCAAGATCATTATCTTGTCTCTACGAAAGATAACCAATTCCGCATTGGATTACATGAGGGGCCGAAAGTCGTTAGAGGTTACCAGGATAACCCAAGATGGGGGTCGAGGCCTAGGAAGACTCACAAGGATAACCCATGTAACATTGTGATGACACTTCTCCTAAGTCAACTATATGTTCGCATCAGTGATGCAATTGATTATGTGATTCCAGAAGCATGGTAACCATCATGTTAAGTGATGTAATTGTATTTATTTCAGTTCAGTTATGTGTTAGCCTATGTCTTGAGGTAGATGGTCTTAGCTAGCAATCGTTGTTACTATCTCCTAGCACGGGGGGTGGAACGTGCACCTTACTCCGTTGGGTTTTTCTTCTTGATCGTGTGGACAAGATTTCTAGTTGGAGAGCTCGTATGATCCAGTTTCATTTCATGCCTTATTTTATTTCAGTTGATCTTGTGATTTATTACCCCTCATTTATTGGACTTGCCTCATTCAGGGAATGAGAGATGTAATCGTATTTTTTAATTATGGATAAATTCAATTGAAATTTATCTCTTATGCTTTGATGTAATTTATCTTATTTGGAATGTATGTGTTTAATTTCTTAATTAAATAAATGACATGGTTTAGATTCATGTTTTTTGTTGAGGTTCTATATAACCTTTGTCTCGTAACCTTAGAGGTTGTTGGCATTAGGTAGTGAACTTGCATGTTAATTATTCTTAAACAAAAACAAAAAATAGTTTGTTTAAGTAGTTAATTGCAACTTCCTCTAGGGTTGCGTGGCGGGGCATTACAAAATTAAATAAGTGTTTTAATTATTTAATTTATCCAGTTATCTCTCAATGTTATCGTCAATGGGCCCTTGGTCTACTGGTGAAGTTGAAAGGTTTTAAATGAGCCCACCAGGGATCAAGTCTTGTTGAGTGCAAAGGATCCGACAACGAAAAAGGGATGAGGTCGGGATTGTGCCCTGGGTGAATTTGGTGGAATGGATACCCCTCAGTCCTTGGCCCTTAGCCGAAGAGGTTCAGCCCAAGAAGGCTTGTGCTCCCGTATCGGGTAGCAAAAAAGAATTTGTGGATGACCTCCATCAAAAAAATATATATATTTATTTATTTATTCATTTCCATATTGCATTTGTAATTAATAATGAATTCATTTAATTATTAATTACCCATGCATTTCCACCTCACCAATTGACTAAGACTTACTCTTAGTCTACTCATCAATCAATTTCAATCCACTCCCACTCACTTCAAGCTAACTAATCATCAGTTATGCTTCACTCTTCAATCAGTTCTCTTAATTGATCCATACACTTAGTTAATTTAAATCATGTGGTCAATTAAAATTATCCATCAATTGCTCTCTTCAATTCTAATCCATTGATCTATTTAGTCTCTCATTGAATCTTGACCGTTGATCAGTATCACTCAATCTATAAAACAAACCTATCATTCATCAATTATCTATCTCTTATCATTGTGAAGAAACTATACTCATATTATCAATGCTTTGTGCTACAAAATATGAGAGAATTTTTATTTATTTTGGTTGTCATTGATGTCAAAAAATTTATGCAGTATGTTGTAGTCTAATAATTTGGTTGCCAGAGTATCTAATAAATGCTTTGAATTTCTTTTTTAATGATGTTTTATTCCTGCACTTTGGAGGATAGCCTTATGTTGTGTAAAGGCATGTGTGATCCAAGTTTCAAGTATTTTGGGTTACTAGAAAGGTGTTTTTAAGAGTGGTAGACTAAATTATGTATTGATTCTATGTGGATGTTCTCAGAGGTGCAAAGGTTGGCTCTACATATCACCATATTTGTAGATATGGTTATGCAATTCATAAGTTAATTTCTTTGAGATGTGAAGGTGTTATATCTAAAGTTTCATATCAATAATCCTTCTGTTGAGAAAGTTATAAATGATAGGGTATAGGATTGTGTTGTTTGGTGACTAGTCTCAATGTTTGTTGGCTTGCACCAACTCGTTGTTGCATGAAATTGTGAAAGGAATGTATGAGAGTGTTCCTAAACATCATGTGATGTTTGATGTTGCTCTACAAAGTGTCTTCTAGTTTCTCCAGTATAGGTTGTGGTCTAGAATGAATTTTTTGTTGGCTTATGCTTTTACTAAGGTCGACCAAGGTATTTTGGTGGTGTTTGCCACAAATTCAAGTTTTATTAGAGCTTATGGAGTGTTTTAATTTTTTCTATGAGTCATGTTGACTCATCTAAAAGAGATCCAAATAATTATTTATCATTCTTGTGTACCGACAAGGGATGTGAAGGCTAGCATGCTACAAGCTACATTTTCTTGTTTATGGCCAACCTAATTTGTATTTACAAAGCGTGTAGATGATATTCATATAAGATCAAAGGTGTGAAGAAAATTTGGGACCAATTTAAGTGTGTGTTGGAATCTGCAAGGCGTGTTCCTCTTCTTGGTGCTACGTGTAGTCTTTTGGGTCTTTCCCTCTACACATTTCATATTGAATGTTTTATCCTTGGTTGACTTGGAGATGTAATATTTTTGTTGTTATAGGGAAACAAGTAATGTAATCAATGTAATATCATGTATAAATTGTAAACCTAGTTGATCCAGGTCAAGGTGTGTAGATTTGTGTTGAAAGGGAAAGATTAATTGTGGCAGATCCTATCCAATTTCAACTTGATTATATCTCTGTCACAAAAGGAAAGTGTAGAAGTGTGCTTAATTATTGTTGGAGGCAATGAGAAAAAGGAAAAACTTCTTGATTGCTCAAATTTGTGAGCTTGTAGGAAATTGATAATACATTTGAAGAAGTGACAAAGAAGAATTGCATCATCAAAAGAGAAGTGACAAAGAAAATTGCAATCATCAAAAGGAGTGAACATAATTGTCAATTTTAGATAATGGAAGGACTGTCATTTTGTTTCTTGAGTGTGTTCTTAGATCAAGGAGTTGTAGCTTCCTTGGGTTGTAGCCCTAAAACAAAGTTGTAAAATCAAGGAGTTGTAGCTTCCTTGGGAGTGACCCTAAAAATTGTATTCGGGGAGTTGTAGCTTCCTTGGGTTGTATCCCTAAAATAAATTTATAAATGTTGTTCATCTTGTGAGGCTATATTAGGATAGTAGCTCTTAGAAAATTTCCACAGTATGGTTTTTCCCCTATGGGGTTTTCCACATATATCTGGTGTTGTTTTGTGTTGTGCATTGTCTTCATCTTTCATGTTCATGATTATGCGGTATATTTTAAAGTGTTTGACTATTCCTAAGGATTTGAGATTTCATAGAACACTAATTCATGCCCCTCTCAGTATTCTAGTATGTTCAACAATTAGTATCAGAGACTGGTTCATTAGAAGAAGTCTAATAGCTTGAGAAATATCCAAGTTGGCACATGAAAGGTCTCACAAGGCACCTACATTTGATGGAAAAAAATTTACTTTCAAGTGATTAAAATGGAAACCTATTTGAACTCTTCAAGGTTTGGTGTTTGGAAATCTATCAGGGATGGTTATGTTGTTCTTTCTACTCCTTCAAATTATTTGATAGAGATTAGGACCTATGAGAATAATGGAAATTCTAAGAATGCTATCTTGAGTGGTCTAGTAAACTTTGAACTTGTAAAAGTAATGCACTACAAGTCGGAAAAGGAGGTTTGAGAAAAGCTTAGTGGCATCTATGAAGGATACATTAAATTAAAACAAGCCAAGTCGTAGATCTTCAGAGCCAAGTTTGAGAACCTTAAAAATGTTAGAGGATGAAGTGTTCAATGCAATCGTAGGACTTGGTGAAGAAATAGAAGAATCGGTGGTGGTTAAAAAGGTATTGAGATCACTTCCTAAAGAATATAGTCCTAAAGTATCTTCTATTGAGGAAGCTAGAGATTTAGATAAAATCTAAATGGATTAATTATGTGGTTCCCTTACTACTGCATTTGAAATGAGATATTTTGATAAAGAAGATCTAAATAAGGAAGTAGCTTTCAAATTCAATAAGAAGGAGATGTATGATTAGAGTAGTGACATTGGTGAAGAAGAAGAATTTTTTTTTAAGGAAGTTGAAGAGGGGTATAGGAAAGTACAAAGGTAAGCTACCTTTCAAATGTTTTAAGTGTGGTGAGGTTGGTCATTTTTCTTCTAAATGTCCCTTAAAATAATCTAAAAATAGAAACAAAGATTTAAGAAGAAATAAGTTTAAAAAGAGTCTCTACTCCGAGGAATATTCCTACTCTTCAAAGGATGATGAATTTAGTGGTCCAAATAATGAGGATGAAATCTTGTTCTTGGATGCTAAGAAGACTAAAGATAAAACCAAATATTTAAGTGTTGTATGTACTCCTTTTCATGCAAAATATGAGGCAAACTCCTAGGTGATTGATAGTGGTTATTCCAACCACATGATAAGGGATAGGAGCAAGTTTATCAATCTTGTGAAGTGGAATGGAGGCATAGTCAAGCTTGGAGATGATACTTCAGTACAGATCTATGGAAAATTTATAATAAGTATTGATGGAAAGCACAAGATAGAAGACGTTCTTTATGTTAAAGGTCTCAAGAAAAATATTCTTAGTATGAGTCAGATGTGTGGAAATGGATACAGTCTCATATTCAATGAAAGAGGATGTTAAATTAGAAAACAAAGGTTTGGAAGATTGGTGGTAGAAGGATCTAGGACTAATGGTGACATATATAGTCTAAGGGATGTTAATGGAAGAATTCTTCTGGGACAAACAAGTGAATGTTGGATTTGGCATAGGAGAATGGGACACATCAATTTTGACAATCTTGTGAAGATCATTTCATCACATGTGGTAAGAGATATGCCCAAGATAATTAAGCCTCCAAGTACTCTATGCAAGGAATGTTAGATTGGAAAATAAATAAGGATAAGTTTCAAGCCTAAAGAGTATTATTCTTCTAGACCTTTAGAGATAATTCATACTGATTTATTTGGGCCTACCAAAAAAAGAAAATTTTGAAAGGAGAAAGGTATTTCATGCTTTTTATTAATGATTTCTCTAGGATGGCATGGGTAACATTCTTGAAAGATAAATCTGAGGCCTTTAGTAGATTCAATATTTTCAAATCAAAGGTTGAGAATGAAATGAATTCTAAAATCAATTGTTTGAGGTCTGATAGAGGAGGTGAGTTCACATAAAATGAGTTTAATGATTTTTGTGAAGAATATGGAATAAAGAAGCATCTATATTTTGCTATAACTCCTCAATAGAATGGAGTTATGAAAAGGGAAAATAGGACTATTCAGGAGATGGCAAGGACTATGTTGAAGGAAGCAGAAGAGGAAGAGGAAGAGGAAGAGGAAGAGGAAGAGGAAGAAGAAGAAGAAGAAGAAGAAGAAGAAGAAGAAGAAGAAGAAGAAGAAGAGGAGGAGGAGGAGGAGGAAGACGAGGAAGACAAGGAAGAAGAGGAAGAAGAGGAAGAAGAAGAGGAAGAAGAAGAGGAAGAAGAAGAAGAGGAAGAAGAAGAGGAAGAAGAAGAAGAAGAAGAAGAGGAGGAGGAGGAAGACAAGGAAGAAGAGGAAGAAGAGGAAGAAGAGGAAGAGGAAGAGGAAGAGGAAGAGGAAGAGGAAGAGGAAGAGGAAGAGGAAGAGGAAGAGGAAGAGGAAGAAGAATAAGAAGACCAAGAAGAAGACCAAGAGAAGGCTTGCAAAGACAAACGAACAAGTAAACTTTTGTTTACTATGAAAGATAGAACCCAAAAAAATTGTTGATGCTAGCAAGGATGAAGGATGGATACAAGCAATAGAAGAAAAATTGAATTAAATTGAGAAGAATCTAACTTGAGAACTGGTTCCAAGGCCTAGGGACAAGAATGTGATAGGAAAAAGTGGGTATTCAAGAATAAGTTGAGTGAAAAGGGGAAGTTGTAAGAAACAAAGCAAGATTGGTATGTAAAGGGTCTTCACAAGTAGAAGGAATTGACTTTGAAGAAAATTTTGCTTTGATAGAAATAATGGAAGCAATCAAAATGTTTCTTGCTTGTTCAACCCACAAGGACTTCAAATTATATCATATGAATGTCAAATCTACTTTCCTAAATGTATATTTGGGAGAAGCCTATGTAGATTAACCTGATGGATTTCGGTTATCAAAAGACCCAAACATGGTGTGCAGACTTAAAAAGATATTGTATGGCATCAAACAAGCTCCTAGGGCTTGGTATGAAAGGTTGGACAAGTACTTGCTTCAACAAGGTTTCAAGAAAGGTACCATAGATAGTAATATTTACTTCAAGATTGAGGATGGAAGAATTTTGATAGTTATTATATATGTTGATGATATAATCTTTGGTGGAGATGATGAAATGTGCAAGAAGTTTGTTGAATAAATGTAGAAGGAATTTGAGGTGTCAATGATAGGTGAGTTATCCTTCTTTCTTGGTCTTCAAATTTCTCAGCTAAATGATGGTATCTTTATTTCTCAAGCAAAATATGCCAAGGAGATGTTGAAGAAGTTTAGTATGGAAGATTGTAAACTGATGAGCACTTCTATAGTAATTGGTTGTCATTTAAGCAAATATGATGAGTCTCCCCTCATTGATCAGACTCTATATAGATCTATGATTAGAATCTTGTTATATTTAATTGCTTCAAGACCTAATATTATGCATGTGGTATGTTTGGTTGCAATATTTCAAGCTAATCCTAAAGAAACCCATTTGAAGGTAGTCAAGAGAATCTTCGGATATTTGAAGAGCACTCCAAATTATGGATTATGGTATATAAAAGGTAATGACTTTGATCTAAGTGCATGCACTGATGCTAATTAGGTTGGTTGTGTTGATGATAGAAGTACCAATGGTGGTGATTTATTTCTATGAAATAGGTTGGTTTAATGGCATAGTAAGAATATTCAATATCTTTATCAACAGTAGAAGAAAAGTACATTGTTGTAGCATCTTGTTGTACTCAAGTTTTGTGGATGAAGCAAACATTGAAGGATATCAAAATAAAGTATGATGAGTCCATTCCTATTTTATGTGATAATACAAGTGCTATCAATATTTCAAATAATTCAATGATACATTCTATAACCAAGCACATATCAATCAATATCACTTTCTAAGAGAGAAGGTTGTAGATAAAGAAGTGAATTTAGAGTACTAGATGTATCTACAAAGGAATAAATTGCAAACATTTTCACAAAGGCACTTGCAAAAGATACTTTTGAATATCTCAGACAAAAGTTAGGGGTAACTTCCCCTCCTTGCTAGATGCATAGTTGGTGCATCTGTCTAGGGCGAATAATTCAAGTCATATCTTTATTCTTGGACTTGTGGGGGCTACCTCTCAAGGGGAGTAGGTAGTGGTTGTTGCTAACGGGTGGAGAATTTGTGCATCAAAGGGAGAGAGAGTCCTTTTGACCTTTTTCCTTTATGTCAAAGGGGGAAAGAATGTACACATCAGATTGGTTTTACCATCAATGCCAAAGGGGGAGATTGTTGTAGTTTGGTTTTTATTGATGTCAAAAAATTTATGCAGTATGTTGCAATCTGGTTGTTTGGTTGCTAGAGTATCCGAGAAATTATCTGTATTTCTTTGCTAATGATTTTTTGTTACTGTAGATTGGACGATAGCCTTATGTTGTGTAAAGGCATGTGTGATCCAACTTTCAAGTCTTTTGGGTTATCGAAAAGGTGTTTTAAGAGTGACAGACTAAAGTCTATATTGATTATATGTGGATGTTCTCAAAGGTGAAAAGGTTGGCTCTACATATCTTCATTTGTAGATATGGTTATGTGGTTCACAAGTTAATTTCATTGATATGTGAAGGTGCTATATCAAAATTTTCATATCAATAATCCTTACTTTGATAAATTTATACATGATAGGGTATAGGATTGTGTTGCTCAATGATTGGTTTCAATGTCTATTGGCTTGTGCTAGCTTGTTGCTACATGAAATTGTGAAAGGGATGTATGAGAGTGTTCTTCAATATCATGTGATGTCTAATGTTTCTCCACAAAGTCTCTTTTGGTTTATTCGATATAGTTTGTGGTTTAGAATGAATTTTTTGTTGGCTTATGCTTTTGTTGAGGCCGACCAAGGTGTGTTGGTGGTGTGTGGTATAAATTCAAGTTTGAGCGGAGCTTATGGAGTGTTTGAAGGTGTTGTATGGGTCATGATAACTCATATAAAAGAGATCGAAATAATGATTTATCATTCTTGTGTACTGCTAATGGATGTGAAGGTCAACATGCTACAAGCTACATTTTCTTATTTATAGATGACATAATTTGTATTTGCAATGTGTGTGAATGATGTTCATAGAAGATCAAATTTGTGAAGATAGTTTGGGACTAGGTTAAGCATGTGTTGGAATTCACAAGGCATGTTCCTCTTCCTGGTGTTGTGTGTAGTCTTTTGGGTCTTTCCCTCTACACGTTTCATGTTGATTTTTTTTATCCTTGGCCAAGTTGGAGATGTAATATTTTTGTTGTTATAGACCAACATGTAATGTAAATAATGTAATATCATGTATAAATTGTAAACCTAGTTGATCTAGGTCAAGGTGTGTAGATTTATAATGATAATTATATGAGCGACTAAAAGAGAAAGAGTAGTTGTGGCTAATGCTATCTAGTTTCAACTTGATCATATCTCTGCCACAAAAGACAAGTGTAGAAGTGTGCTTAATTTTTTCTAGAGGCAATGAGCCAAAGGAAAACTTCTTGATTGCTGAAATTAGTGAGCTTGTAGGCAGTTTAGAAGATATTGAAGAAGTGGTAAAGCATAATTGCAATCATCAAAAGAGAAGTAACAAAGTAGAATTGCAATCATCAAAAGGAATAAGCTTAATTACAAATTTTAGACAGTTGAAGGACTGTCATTCTCTAATCATTCCTCAGTGTGTGCTAATATCAAGGAATTGTAGGTTCCTTTCATTGTAGCCCTAAAAAAAGTTGTGCAATTAGGGAGTTGTAGCTTCCATGGGAGTGACCCTGAAAATTGTAATCAAAGAGTTGTAGCTTCCTTGGGTTGTAGCCCTAAAATAAAGTTGTAAATGTTGTTCATCTTGTGAGGCTAGATTATGACAATAGCTACTAACAACTTTTCTCACCATGGCTTTTCCCTTGTGGGGTTTTCCACATATATATGGTGTTGCGTTGTGTTGTGCATTGTCTTAATTTTTCATGTTCCTGCTTATGCGGTAGAGTTTAAAGTGGCTGACTGTTTCAAAGGGTTTGAGATTTTAGAGAACACGGATTCACCCCCTTGTCGATATTCTAGTGTATTCAACACAAATACTATAACACCATTCTCCAAGGTAAAATGAGGAGAACAATGGAGAAAAGTGAAGTATTCACACAAGTTTACGGTTTTAGTTTTATGTAATTTTTTATGCTTTATTGATGTCATATTTTGTTAAATTTGATTATGGATTTTGATTGTTTATTATTTTTCATCTGTTTTCATTGGTTTTCATTATTATTTTCCAGGTCATACATTATGGCATGCTCGGCGAGACACCTATGTCCTTGAAATCTAATGATTTTTTGTATTTTTTTCATTTTTTTTAAGGATTATAGGTCAAATTAATGCAATTGCACCAAGAAATGTGTACTTATTTATGCATCAGCACAACTATCTGAGTTCTAACACATCTACAAACTAGAAAGGCACATAGGTTGAGTAGATAGACGCATTTTCTAAGTATTTAGGCACATATGTGGCTTAGATAGACACATTTACTTCTCAAAAGTGCACAAGTATTCCCCAAAAATACAAAATTTCCTAACAAGAAGATCATTGAGTTTTCAAGGATTAAAATTATCTTTTTGGTCTTTTTAATTGACTAATCTCTAGTTTTTTTTTTTGTTGTAATTAATCATCCTTGAGCTAATAATTAGATCATTAGGGTTACTGTTATACCTCTATTATTTTTTTGTTGTTTGTAGAGTGGTACATCTATGGCTAGTTTAGGCACAATTGTGGCTAGTTTGGGTGCAATTGTGGCTAGTTTGGGTAAATTTTTTGCTAGTTTGAGTGCAACTGTGGCTATTTTGAGAACATCTGTCAGAAAGGAGGGTGCAATTTCTTAAGGTATAAAATGTTCATTGGTCGGTCTTATGTCTAATTATTATAGAATATAAAACACTTCAATTTCATTAAATTAATTGAACACTATTTTTTGTGTCTAGTAAGTTTTAGAGTATCTATGCTCTCCCCTCACACTTAGTGTAAACTTGGGGATCAAAAATACTCTAGGATCTTCATTTTTGTTCGTTTACCCAAGGATATGTTGTCTATATGCTCTCTCCTCATGTTTCAAGCAATCTTGGAGATCATAAATAGTAACATTTTTCCTTTTTATTTTAAAGTAGGAGGCTTGCTTGGGTATTTCATCACCCCAAGGATGACCTCAACCACATTTATTGAAAGGTTATAAAAGGGGGGAAGAAAAAAAATTGTACCTCAAGGTGTGGCCAATGTCCTTTAAGCCAAGCCTCATGACTCTCGATCTACTGAGACGTGTATAGGTGAAGAGAGCGGAGGAGACCCCTCCAATCTTGTGCATCCTCAAACGGGCTCACTATTCATGGTCCCACTACAAACCATAGTTATTTAGAAGCCTTAATAACTTTCAACCATTACCTCTAGTGGAGTGTAGTGTAAAACATCATGCAGGAAGTTACCCAACGTATACCGTCTTAAGGTGAGAGAATTATTTTGGAGGTATAAAAACCTATAAGGGAAGGATGAAGGCGAGCCCTTGTGCCACTCGAGACCTAGATATCCCCCTTTGAAAGTGGATCCATGTATCTATGGTATTCTATGGTATTTTATTGATGGGTATCTACTAGTGGGACACGCCTTTTATAATAGTTAGGTTGTACTTTTTGGAGTTTCTTATTTATTCAGACCAATAATACCATTCAACCTATCACCTTGAAAATGTCAACAACTATCATGTCTACTATGTGATTTGTTTTTCTTTCCAACTTTGCTGAAAAAACACTCATATCAGACTATAATTACTTAGAAATACAAAATTGAGCCTCATTGAAATTCGAAAACTTAATTTTTAGGCCAGAATAGCACATTTATCATATTGTGGTGCATTTTTACCCTTCTTTGGCATATCTCTACCTCCTTGTGGTGCAATTGTGGCATATAGTGGTGCATTTATGGCATATTGTGGTGCAATTGTACCACAAAGTGGAACAATTATCTCAGACTATCACACCATCCATTCTACTTTGAAAACTGAATTGTCATCCTTTTTTTCTCATAATCACATAACTGTACCTCACAAGATCACAATTGTATATCATGTTGCATAATTGAATATCCTCCTACATAACTATTTGTCATCCAAAATCCAAAAAACTCAAATTTAGGTCAAAATTATGCATTTGTTAGCCTTGTGTCACATTTGTAATACATTGGCACACTTGCCAAGGCTTTGATGCATCTACACCTTGCATTGATGTAATTGTGTCATAGAGGAGTGTAATTGTGTCACATAGGAGCACAATTGTGCCACAGAGTCGTGCAATTATACTCTAGAGTGGTGTAATTATCGCTCAATTGTGTAAGTCTCACATATCACCAATTCTAATTTGAAAATGGAACTACCATCCATTATTTCTTAGAATCTCACAATTGTCCTCTCTTGTGTCATATTTGTTTTGTACTTTAGTGAAATTGCTTTATCATTAGGGTGCTTACTAATACCGAATGCTCTAGTTCTACAAATAGACCTACAACAAACAAACCTGAGATCTAATAGAATACACAAATATACCTAAGGCACCCCAACTAAGACCATCAACAAAATATTGGGTCAAAATTCATAAATTATATCTTTCATTACTACCCCAACTTGGCAGGGTCATAACTCCTAGCTTGGTGGTCAAAATTATGACTTCTTTGTATCATTGGAAAGATCTCCAAGAGCTCTAATTTTAATCTTTTAAAAATCATGCCTTTGGCATCCATTTCAAGGAAGTGATGATAGTCTTGATCACAAATTCTGCTTCAAAGGCCTTCAAAAATGCAATTTACTAAAACATAGAAAATATTTAAAATAACAATTTTTCATTTTTTTCATTTTTTTCTTGTTCCATGACCACCCAAGTGCTTCTTAATTTCTACTAGATCTTTAATCATCCATTTTTCATCCCACACATCATTCACCAATATTTGGATACTTGATTTCTACATAGAAATATCACAAAGTTTGATCAAAGTGAGTTAAACATTACTATAACCATGGGTGATACTCAATATGAGTTTGACATGCCTTCTTCTTTGGTCACCACAAATTGTTACCAAACCCCACTACCATCCTCATTAGGGGTTATGCATACTTTAGAATACATCATTCAACATTTCACCATCAACCTTATGGTAAATGAGCTCCAAAAACATCATACCACCATCCATATCACAGCAACACAACCCAATCATACCACCCACTAACAACCTTACCATCATACCACCTTCCATGAAATTAAAAAATAACTCTTCCATGCCACTTACCAACAATATAATACCACAAATCCCTTTCACCATCCAACCTACCAATAACACTTCCATCACATCTCAACAAATTGCATCCATTATCCCACAATCATTCATACCAAATTATTCAATGCAATTATCATTACCTCACATGCACACCCAAGTTCCCACATACACCTTGTAAATAGCCAATTCCTTATATAACACAACATCTACTAACACTATCACCCCCACTTCAAATATTAACCCACAAGCATCATCACAACCATCTCACATCTCACAAACACCTTTACCCAACTTCAATACACACACAAACACTATTTAAAATACTGCCACCAATCCATTATTATAACAAAGCATTCCAATCAAAAATTCCAATATCTCTACTCCAATTTCCAACACCCAAGCACAACCACATATATCCCACATTACTCAACCACTTACATCTAACATCCACCAAAGCTACACCCCCTATCACAACTCCAACATACTATCATTTATAATCCTAACACAATCATTCCAAGTCAAAACATCAATCCACAAAACCAAAACATCCATCAACATTACCCAATTCAAACCATCATAAAACCCCAACAACAATTCACCACATCTAACCCATACACTCACTCCAGCATATCTACTCATACTTATATTCCACCAAAATAACCCATCACCAAACTTCCTCCAAAGTTAATCATCTACAGATCATATCTCCATGTACAACCCAATAAACATGTCCACTCCCACACACTCAAATGACTTAACTCAATAGATCCATGATCTACAGTAACAAATATTGAGTATTCAAATGAGATCAACTAAAAGGAGTTATACACTGAACAACATATGTCCCTATCCTTTCAACAGGACAATACCCATGCCACCTTTTCCTTGTGCTCAACATTCTCAACTCACATTAATCTTAAAAATTCCACCCAATGTTCAAACATAAAATATTATTCAAGATAAATCACAAAGAGGGCCTCCTGGGAAAAATAGCATCCCAAGGAAAAAATACACTCCTTTGGGAGAGCCCATCGAATCAATCCTTCAAAAAATAGTCTAATCAAACTTAATAACACTACTAGAAATCAGCCGATATGAACCTCAGGTCAAACCCATGGGATAGAAAGACACATATTTCTATGAATATCGTAGGGAAAAAGGAGATAAAACCCTAATTGTATAAAATTGAAAAATATCATTCAAGATTTTATAGACCAAGGTGACATCAATGTTGAGGATCATCTTGAAAATCCATCCAATAATAATCACATCGACAATATCCACAACCCACATGATGAGAAATTTGGTGTATATCAAGATACTTTTTCTAAGAAGGATCATAACCATCCATCTATATCTAGCAATGGCTCACCCCAAAATAATTGCATCAATAATATCCTTAGCCATAACATATCTACTCCATTGGACTCCATAATTAGTTGTATTGATGAAGCCTACCCACAATAATCCTCCATCTCTCCTTCCATTCCTTCATCCTTGACACTTTTGCAACATCAAACTACATCATCCCCATCAACCAACTCATCCAATAATAACACCTTTCAGGATTTTCCCCAATGGCTATCCATGATAGATAATCCACTATTTGATACAAATCCAATATCTAATCATAAAATCTTAGACCAATCACCATCATTCATCCCATCACCCATCATACCCACTCTAGTGATTCCTATCCAAATTTCATTACTACCTTGCCAACGTATTGAGACTACTCAAGAGTCCCTTATTCCTACCACATTATTCGAACCAAATCTATGCCAAGAACTCAATCCAAAACATAAAGATGAAATCCTTGAAATGAATCAAGATCAAGATATTCAAATCCTACAATCTCATCCTATCATTGATCAAGATCATATCATCCTTTCCCATTTCATCCATTATTCCATCATTCCTTTCTATTCCATCCATGATCCCAAAACCAAAGTTGACCCCATCCATATACCAATAACCTCCACTTCCACAAATGAGACACTTGCTTCCACTAGACACATAGATAATCTCTCCCTTGTTTATCTAGAACAAGAGTCTTTCTCTCTAGATGTCTTCAAGAATGACAAAGAAACAAGCTCATTAAGGTAGAGAAAGCAACAATATCCTATCAACTTGGATCACTCACTTTTGCTAAATAAATCTTTCTCACTAGAATGAGAAGATAACCAACATTGAGGGTTCCCAACAACATAAAGAAGAGTTACCATATTGGTATCAAAACAACACATATCTTATTGCAAACAAGATCTAACAAAGCATGCAGTATAAAGGAAAAGGATTAGGCCTACATGAATAGGGTATTCTGGAAATGATAGAGTTTTTTAAAAATCCTAAATATTAAGGAACTAGTTATTCGTCAATCAAGAAAATTAAGGATCTTAATGGTACCTCCATGATATCAGGCGCAACTTCATCTACTGAAAACATCAAAATAGGGCCATGAATATTCCTTACAATAAGGTTGTTGCCAACACTCCTCCAATTCACCTCATATACCAGCATTCCCAAATTAGGTCATTAGGGTTACTATTATACCTCTATTAGTTTTTTATTGTGTTTAGAGTGGTACATATGTGGCTAGTTTATGCACAATTGTGGCTAGTTTGGGTGCAATTATGGCTACTTTGGGTAAATTTTTTGCTATTTTGAGTGCAATTGTGGCTAGTTTGAGAGCATCTATCACAAATATGGTTGCAATTGCTTAAGGTATAAAATGTTCATTAGTCATTTTTACACACTTTGGTGCATTATTTGTGCAATTTTAGGGTTACTAATCTTTTCTTGAGCATCTTGTAGCATTCTTTGGATATAAAACCAAACACCTAAACTATTGACATATTTTTTGCAAGGTCTTATGTCTAATTATTATAGAATAGAAAACACTTCAATTTCAATAAAGTAATTAAACGCTATTTTTTGTGTCTAGTAATTTTCAGAGTATCTATGCTCTCCCCTCCCACTTAGTGCAAACTTGGGGATCAGAAATACTCTAGGATCTGTATTTTTGTTCATTTACCCAAGGATATTTTGTCTATATGCTCTCTCCTCGTGCTTCAAGCAATCTTGGAGATCATAAATAGTAACATTTTTCCTGTTTATTTTAAATTAGGAGGCTTGCTTGGGTATTTCATCACCCCAAGGATGACCTCAACCACATTTATCAGTAGGGTATAAAAGGAGGAAGAAAAAAATTTGTACCCCAAGGTGTGGCCAGCGTCAATTAAGCCAAGCCTCATGACACTCGATCTACTAAGACGTGTATATGTGAAGAGAGCGGAGGAGACCCCTCCAATCTTGCACATCCTCAAATGAGCTCACTATTCACGATCGCGCTACAAACCATTGCTATTTAAAAGCCTTAATAACTTTCAACCATTACCTCTAGTGGAGTGTAGTGTACAACATCATGCAAGAAGTTACCCAGCGTATACCATCTTAAGGCGAGAGAATTATTTTAGAGATGTAAAAACCTATAAGGGAAGGATGAAGGCCAACCTTGTGCCACTCGAGACCTAGCTATCCCCCTTTGGAAGTGGATCCATGTATCTATGGTATTCTATGGTAATTTATTGATGGGTCTCTACTAGTGGGACACACCTTTTATAATAGTTAGGTTGTATTTCTTGGAGTGTCTTATTTGTTCAGACCAATAATACCATTCAACTTGTCACCTTGAAAATGTCAACAACTATCATGTCTACTATGTGATTTATTTTTCTTTCCAAATTTGCTTAAAAACACTCATATCAGACTATAATTACTTAGAGAAACACAATTGAACCTCATTCAAATTCAAAATCTCAATTTTTAGGTCAAAATAGCACATTTATCATATTTTGGTGTATTTTTACCCTTCTTTGGCATATCTCTACCTCCTTGTGGTGCAATTATGGCATATAGTGGTGCATTTGTGGCATAGTGTGATGCAATTGTACCACAAATTGGCACAATTGTCTCAAACTATCACACCATCCATTCTACTTTGAAAACTAAATTTTAATCCTTTTTTGCTCCTAATCACATAATTGTACCTCACAAGCTCACAACTGTATATCATGTTGCATAACTGAATATCCTCCTATGTAACTATTTGTCATCCAAAATCCAAAAAACTAAAATTTAGGTCAAAATCATGCATTTGTTAGCCTTGTGTCATATTTGTAATACATTGGCAAACTTTCCAAGGATTCGATGCATCAACACCTTGCTTTGATGTAATTGTGTCATAGAGGAGTGCAATTGTGTCACATAGGAGCACAATTGTGCCATAGATTCATGCAATTATACTATAGAGTGGTGTAATTAAGGCTCAATTGTGTAAGTCTCACATATTACCAATTCTACTTTGAAAATGGAACTACCATCCATTCTTTCTTTGAATCTCACAATTGTCCTCTCTTGCGGCATAATTGTTTTGTACTTTAGTCCAATTGGTCTATCATTAGAGTGCTTACTAATACCAGATGCTCTAGTTCTACAAATAGACCTACAACAAACAAACCTGAGATCTATTATCATACACAAATATACCTAAGGCACCCCAACTAAGACCATCATCAAAATATTGGGTCAAAATCCATAAATTATACCATTCATTACTACCCCAACTTGGCAGGGTCATAACTCCTAGCTCGGTGGTCAAAATTATGACTTTTTTGTATTGTTCGAAAGATCTCCAAGAGATCTAATTTTAATCTTTTGAAAATCATGCCTTTGGCATCCATTTCAAGGAATTGATGATAGTCTTGATCCCAAATTCTGCTTTGATCCATGATCTACAACAACAAATATTGAGTATTTAAATGAGATCATCTAAAAGGAGTTATACATTGAAAAACATATGTCCCTGTCCTTTTGATAGGACAATACCCATAACACCTTTTCCTTGTGCTCAACATTCTCAACTCACATTAATCTTACAAATGCTACCCAATGTTCAAACATAAAATACTATTGAAGATAAATCACAAAGATGGCCTCCTAGGCAAAATAACATCCCAAGGCAAAAAAACACTCCTTTGGGAGAGCCCATCGAATCAATCCTTCAAAAATATTAGTCTAATCAAACTTAATAACAGTACTAGAAATCATCCGATGTGAACCTCAGGTCAATCCCATGGGATGGAAAGACGCATATTTCTATTAATATCGTAGGGAAAAAGGACATAAGACCCTAATTGTATAAAATTGAAAAATCTCATTCAAGATTTTATAGACAAAGGTGACATCAATATTGAGGATCATCTTGAAAATCCATCCAATAATAATCACATCGACAATATCCAGAACCCACATGATGATAAATTTTGTGTACATCAACATAATTTTTCTAAGTAGGATCATAACCATCCATCTATGTCTAGCAATGGCTCACCCCAAAATAATTGCATCAATAATATGCTTAGCCATAACATATCTACCTCATTGGACTTCATTATTAGTTGTATTGATGAAGCCTACCCACACGAATCCTCTATCTCTCCTTCCATTCCTTCATCCTTGACACTTTTGCAACATCAAACTACATCATCCCCATCAACCAACTCATCCAATAATAACACCTTTCAGGATTTTCCCCAAGGGCTATCCATGATAGATAATCCATTGTTTGATACAAATCCAATCTATAATCATAAAATGTTAGGCCAAGCACCATCATCCATCTCATCACCCATCATACCCACTCTAGTGATTCCTATTCAAATTTCATTACTACCTTGTCAACGTATTGATACTACTTGAGAGTCCCTTATTCCTACCACATTATTCGAACCAAATCTATGTCAAGAACTCAATCCAAAACATAAAGATGAAAGCCTTGAAATGAATCAAGATCGAGATATTCAAATCCTACAATCTCATCCTATCATTGATAAATATCATATCATCCCTTTCCATTTCATCCATTATCCCATCATTCCTTTCTATTCCATCCATGATCTCAAAACCAAATTTGACCCCATCCATATACTAATAAACTCCACTTCCACAAATGAGAAACTTGCTTCCACTGGACACATAGATAATATCTCCCTTGTTTATCTAGAACAAGAGTCTTTCTCTCTATATGTCTTCAAGAATGACAAAGAAACATGCTCGTTAAGGTAGAGAAAGCAACAATATCCTATCAACTTGGATCACTCACTTTTGTTAAAGATGTAGAGGAAGAAACAATATCCTATCAACGTGGATCACTCACTTTTGTTAAATAAATCTTTCTCACTAATGAGAAGATAACCAAAATTGAGGGTTCCCAAAAACATAAAGAAGATTTAGCATCTTGGTATCAAAAAAAACACATATCTTATTACAAACAAGATCTACCAAAGCATGCAGTATAAAGGAAAATGATTAGGCCTACATGAATACGGTATTCTACAATCGGTACATTTTTTTGAAAATCCTAAATATCAAGGACTTGGTTATTCATCAATCAATAAATCTAAGGATCTTAATGGTACCTCCATGATATCGGGGGCAACTTCATCTAATGAAAACATCAAAATAGGGCCATGAATAGTCCTTACAATAAGATTGTTGCCAACACTCCTCCAATTCACATCATATACCATCATTACCAAATCCTTCCATCCACTAATGGGGACCAACAAAAGAAAAATATTTACAAATAAAAAGATCAAAGTCAAGCCATTGAAGCTAATAAATTTAAAAATCAAAGTGGATACATATAATAAAATTGGATCATGTAATACATCCAATCCAAAAGTCAATGAAATTGTGGAGCCATCTCAAAAAATGCTTTCCATCAATCAAAATTATCCACTCCCTTAAAAATAATCTTCAATACCAACACTTAAGGTGTATAAAATTGTTGGTCCCAAACACACCCAAAATCCCACATTCATACTCCATCATCCACCATCGCAAGTTTGGAAAATAAAAAATCCTACATCCAAACTATGAAATGGTTCATTCACATCTTACACCCACTATCAAAATCTAACATCTTGCCTAAAATCCAAATTTCTCAAATCCCACATTCACTATGTCTTGGTAGCAACACTTTATCATAAGGACTCTAATGGCACTCTATCACGATGTGTGCATTTAGAAACCCAACTCCAGTATCAACAAGGATCACAAGAACATCCATGGTCTATATACAAGTGCTCTTATCTTAGCAAAGAAACTCCTCAAGGTATTATATTATTGGCACATGATGACACCAACATCTCCATCAGCACCACCAAGTGGTCCTACATAGTTTATAATTGCTAAAAAAGAAAAAGAAAAAGAAAAAAGTAAAGAAAAAAATTTGTCCAATAGTGAAAACCTTTCTTATGGCACTTTGGGCAAGTACCATGATGAAAACCTGGCAATCAGGTGTCATATGTAACAATCTATTATCTAGGTGTACCATTTTGATTGAGATCATTTCATCTCATACACCACTGTCCATCCAATCCATTACATTTTCATCCATCTTCCCTATCCACCTTGATCTTGATAAAGACTAGGGGCATATACTTCAAAACATGCTTTTGAAAAAATCTTGGCATGGTCATTTTCCTTTGACCATATACTATCCCATGTCATACCATCACCTACATAACATATCCGAACAAGTAGCTTGGGTCAAACATGTTATCCTATTATGAGATAGTCCTTGGAAGTAAAATATCTTATCCTAGATCTATTTTCATAATGCCTATCCTTAGCATATTCATTTTCATCACACTAGCTAATTCACTCCATCATAGTGTCCCATAAATTGCTAGATATTGGGGGCAGGTGATTACACCCTACTTTAGAACAAATATCAATATATGTCTTCTAGCTCACTTTGTGATCTAGACACCTTCCAAACATCCAAAAAACCAAATATCTTGAAAAACAAATAAAATCACTTTTAAACATTTTCCACCATCTCATGAATAAAAATATCATCCATCAATATCAATCCAAATAATCCCTATCAATCACATCTCGCCTACACTCCAACGAGTTATCAAACTATCTAAAAGAAATTGTTCTTAGCCTGGCTAAAAATCTTGATTCATCTTCTCTAATCAGTCATCATCGGTATGTATCCTACCCTATCATCGTGTTGTTACTATCTCAACAACACTATCATCATGTTGTTCCTATCTTAACAATACTATCCTTGTGTTGTTCCTATCTCAACAAGGTTATCACTATCATCAATCAATCAATCAAATTAATCAGCTTTAGCTTGGCTAGCAAAAAGGTCTCAAAAGGTCTTTGATATCCCTACACATCCATATCTCTTCATCATTATCATCACCATGCAACAAAATCCAAAAACATCAAAAAAATCTAATAATCCAAAAACATTGAAAAAAAATCAAAAATCCAAAAACATCAAATATTACAACAAAAAATCCAAAAATATAACATCATTCACCATATCCATAATAAATTTTCATTACCTAGACAAGACATTCTAGCAAGAATAAACTATGCAATACCTAAAGACATCAAGCATTTATGAAACAATCACAATTTAAGACTCATGTTAAACTGTCTACAACCTATTGATCTATTTCCAAATCAGCTTTAAACATCTTATCCAACCTATCATGCATTAATGGATGCATCCTTTTTAAAATAGGCATTATCCATCTCAAGCACATATCTCTTGGCAAGAAAATATGATGGTTGTTGGTATATTTGGTCAGTGAGTCTTCTTATTGCTTTATTTATCATATTGTCCTTTTCCAATGTTCCACAAGGATATCTTAAAATGATTAGAGGAGCGAGAATGGGGAAAATTCATTATTTTTGTATGCCATGTTTGTAGAATGTTCTTATGCATTACTGGGGCATGTGTGTTCCTTGTGTGTTTTATAATGGATTCTAGCACTGACAAAATTCCTTTACATATAAGGTCATTTAATACCTTTGTGCACTAGGGATATCGTGCTATAAGATTATTTCCCTCACATATTTCAACAAGGTTCTATTATGTTCGGTATGAATGAGGACAATCCTTCTTGTTTGTAGTGTCAATATCCTTACAAAGGATACCAAAGTCACCTTGGTTTTTCATACCTTCATGTACATATATCCATTTGTCACAATAACCTCTATGATGATAAAAAAAAGCATAAAATAGAACACACTATCTATCAATATCTATCCATGTTCAATCTATTTCCATTCATCTATCTCATTCATTATCCATCCAATTATGTGATATTGATCAACAATAACCATCTCATCACTATATTCTACCATATTAATCCACAATCTCATTACCTCCTCTCACCCCACCTTCCTCCTCATTGAAATCTTTATTATCCTACTCTTTCCATTTTCTTCACCCCTATCACATCTATCCAACCCTTTTCAAGCCTTTGACCTAAAAATTTCATTTTTATGCCAATCTCTCAAGGGGACATCCTACCTTCATTTCTCCATTTCATCATTCAATTGGGGCATGCCATCATAATTATTTCATATTTTCTTTGAAACAACTCTATGAAAATGCATTGCCTCAAAGAGGCAAAATATAGACACCTAAATCTGACTAACATATTTCTACCAAAACATCGTCATTTTCCATTATTAGATATCATTAATCTATCTTCTGCATTTAATTAAATAATTTTATTATTTAATTAAATTATCTATTTCATCACTTTTCCTCTATATTGATTAAATAATTAAAATTATTTAATTGATTTACTATTTATTCATCTTTCTTAAGTTTAATTAAATAATTCATTATTATTATATTAATTCAATTCATATTTCCCATTTCTCAAATTAAATAATTATTTAATTTATCCAATTATCTCTCAATATTATCCTCCTCTAAAATAAATAAAATTATTTATTTAATTATTCATTTCCACCTTGCACATGTAATTAATAATTAATTCATTTAATTATTAATTACCCATGCATTTCCACCTCACTGGTTGATTGAGATTTACTCATAGTCCACTCATCAATCAATTTTAGTCCACCCCCACTCACTTAGAGTTCACTAATCAATCAATTTTGTCTACTAATCATCAGTTACACTTCACTCTTCAATCAACTCTCTTAACTAATACATGCACTTAGGTCACATAAATCATGCAGTCAATTAACTATCCATCAATTCCTCTCGTCAATTCTAAGCCATTGATCTATTCAGTCTCTCATCATATCTTGACCATTGATCGGTATCACTCAATCTATAAAACAAACCCATCATTCATCAATTATCTCTCTCTCATTTTTGTGAAGAAACTATACTCATATTATTAGTGCTTTGTTCTACCAAATCTGAGAGAAAATACTATAACACCATTCTCCAAGGTGAAAAGAGGAGAACAATGGAGCAAAGCAAAGGATTCATGTAGGTTTATTGTTTATGGTTTTAGTTTTATGTGATTCTTTTATGCTTCATTGATATGATCTTTTGTTGAATTTGATTATGGATTTTGATTGTTTGTTGTTTGTCATTAGTTTTCATACTCATTTTCCAAGACGTACACAAGCCATTCCCTTTTCCTTTTAGGCCTCACTTGCTAGCTTGTGGCAAGCTTTCATCGCCATAATTGGAAAAAGCTAAGAATAGGTGTGCTCTAAAATTATTAGCCACTGCCCATATTCCCTTTTCTTCTTGTTAGGTCCCTTCCAAGGCCTCCTATTTTAATGTTGAGAAGCTTATTAGGTATTTTATTTAGGCCTCTACAAATGGGAATAAAGGTTTTAATTATGTTTCTTGAGAAAAAATTTATCTCCCTCATGATGTTGGTTGTTTAGGAATTCTTTCAAACCATTGATGGGGCATTTCTCTTTGTATAAATGGATTATCAAAGCTCTAGACGAAAATGATGCTTGGAATATTCTCATTAGAAAATATATTTATTTAGGAGTTCCTTTTAGATGATCAACTTGGAAAGAAATTGGTCTCTATAATATTCTCACCACAAAAGATTTTATCCAAATACATGGCACCTTTGTTATTAAGAGAATTTGGAAGGCCGAGGAGTCCACCAAGCCGTAGCTTCTTTGATTTGGTAATAAATTTTGCAATGGCCTCTCATTAACTATCAGTCTATTTGGTGGTCTTCAATTTTCTCTAATCAAGACCATCCTCTTTCCAAAGCTCCTTGGGTTCATGCTTTAAAATTATTTAATAAATGATTTAAAACTCTTCATAATCTCCTTATTAGAAGTGTTAAGAATTTTTTATCTTGGCCTAAATCTAGGGTAAAATTTTGATTTTCCTATTAGGATTAGAAGACCTTTTAATTTGTTATTGATGTCATCCCTCCCCATATGGTTCATAATATTGGGGTTAGGTTCTTCAAACCTTAGTGGAAAGATTGGAAATGGTTTCCCAAAATGTCATTTTGAAATTGTTGACCCTATAAGGGATACTTTTGGCTCATGCCTCATCTTCCAATGGTGGAACAAGTAAACTATCTCTAGTATTCTCTCAATAGTTGGCATTGATGGTTTCAACTTGTTTGGGTAACCATTCTTGAGCCTAAATTGACTCATTTCACATTGTGCATTATTTACCAAGGTTTTTCATTTCATTTTTATTTGACTCACCTCAGAGTTCTAAACCCCTATGGTCCTTTATGTCACACCCCGTCTTATTGTTATTGAGTTAATTTTACCTTCATGGGTAAAAATGATGATGAAAGCAAATCATGATTTTGATATGTTTGATAAAGTAATGTAATATTGAAATAGGTATTAAGATGTTATTGCTTTGAAAGATTAATTATGTTTATATTGATGAAGTACGATAAAATAATATGTATTACAATATGAGTATGCTAATGTTTTAATAAACAAATGGATTTCATGTGAACATCCAAGTACTATTGCAAAAGTGCCAAGTTGGATGCAAGTACAATTTCACGCCTCCAAAAGGGAGGGGGAGTATCACTCAAGAGAAGTGTTTGATTGGGTAACCTTGAATGAATCCTAACTGAGCTTTCACACACATTCACTTCTAAGTTTAGTTGAGTCAATTCATAGTCTCAGGATATTAGTAAGTCATCCTTTAGACTTGTTGTGTTTGTATTAGAAAAGATCATGATTTTTTTTAGGAGCATTCTTGGATTGAATTATGTAATTGAAACTTGACTCTTTGGGCTTTGTGAATAGTTGTCCTTACATCAATTCATATGTACATTAAATGTATACATGTATATGGGTATATATATATATGTGTGTGTGTGTGTCTGTGTGTGTGTGTGTGTGTGTGTGTGTGTGTGTGTGTGTGTGTATGCACTTAATGAATATACCTATCAACGAGGATATATAAGATATAGCTTAGGAATCAATGGATTGAGTCTCTTTTATATGTGTATAAATAAACACATATGCATATATACATATATATATACATGTTGATATACATGTATGAGTGACGTGATGAAGTATCCATACAATCACAACGATATATGTATATATGCGTATATATGTATATAGGTATATACGTAGGATATTGTTTGTGGATAATGATAACATGGATATATACATTCAAAGATTCAATGGTTAATTTAAATGAACTCATTGATTAATGAGTATATATCTATTTATATATATGTATACATACTAGCATTCATGCAATGGAAAATGTGTTTATATATAGTGTGTGTGTGTGTGTGTGTTGATTTAAATAGTATATGGCACTTCATATTATAGCTTTGAATTATCAATGAAGCACATAGCTTAAACTATCTATAGCACACAACCTAAATCAAAATGAATAATGTTAAAACAACATGCATACATATATGAATAGTGTGATAAACATTTAAAGAGCATTGAAATATAAATAGACAATGCCATATAAGTAATGTGCATTGTTACCAATAATTCCAACGTATTCACATCGTTATTAATACTTTGTCAAAATTATTGAATGCAAAAGCTAAAGCCACACCTGGATAGATGATGGCATGCTATTGGAATTGCATATGAATAAATATAAATCATAGTGATTGATGGTTGTGCATATATAGTGCTACATGTAATAGTGCAATGCCATGTATTAAACCACATGTAACACTATTGATAATAGGTGATATAAATACATAAGTAATAATTTTTTGTGTAAATTTGAATGAATACAAGGATAAAGTGTTGCACACTAAATATTGCAACATACTGAGTCAAACATGAACCCGTGCTATAATGAAGGAGTTTGATTCATTGAAATATGTTGATTTATAAGTCTTGGACCAAGTCAACTATGTGCAAATGCAGCCAGATAAAGTTTGACTTATTCCTATGTTTTAAACGACAAGCTTGTGAATAGGAAATGTGATGAATAGTCAACATTGTATTATGAATCCCATGTTTCATTTAGAAGTATTTTCAACCTATAATTCAATTTCTAGATTGAAGCATGTGCTTTATGAGCCATTCAAAATGTTGTTGGCAAGAATTGGGTCGATCTGATGTCTTGTGTGAGTGACTATTGAGATAGAAATCTGCCACCTTTTCATTATTGAGCTAAGTAGATGGCATTGGTTGAGAAGTGTCATAGTATAATCCTTTTTTGTAGCCTAAGGATTTTGGTTTTTGGGTATAAATATGAGGCATTCTTACCTCATTTGGATACACTTCTTCTATGCATCATTGCGCTGCTCCATTCTATTGTATTTTATTGAGAGATTCTTATTTTGCTGAGAGTTATTGTGAGGGAGTTTTGGTGAAAGAAATTGTAAGGGATTTTTTTCTAAGTTGATTTTAAGAGGGGGCAAAGCTTGATATCTACTGACACAACTGGAAGAAGTGATTAATAGGCATGGGATTCTATTCTCTTCAAGTTTTATCTTTTATTGAAATATTTTTTTCCTTGTATGTTTAAATTGGAAATTGCATTAGTTTTCTTGAAATAGAGTAATGATCTATTTGTTGGTTTGGAAAGGAAAAGAATCATTGATGTTATGATTTCCTTATTGAGTTTTTTACTTACTCCATAGTAAGGAGTCAATATTTATGATTAGCATTATATACTAGATTTGATGAAAGTTTGAATAGCTTAAGGGAGTGATGTAATAATATTATATACCCTATATGGGAACTTAGATGATGTTTCTATACATAGATAGTTTATACTACAAGTATAATGTGAAATGTATCAATGTCATGAATTGACTTGACACTGTTAGCTTATAATGCTGGGAAACCTTAGGAATGATAAGATTTAGTAAAACAATAGTGATAGTATGAAAGATATGATAGAATGAGATGTCATATTGCTAATCTATACATGTATGATCACTTGATCATCACTTTACTACTAGTTGAAACCATAGGTTAAGAATTACCTACTAGGTCAGAATATTTACTTGATCACCTATTGAAACCAATAGGTTGGGAATAACCTACTTGTATAGGTTATGTATTTGAGCTTTGTTTAAAACACATAGGTTTAGATTAACTTACATAACCAGACTAATTATTGATTATAGATCATATCTGGGATTAGGGTAAACCAAGGTTGAGACTCACCTATGTGGTTAAGTAGACCACTTGAGTTCATGAAAAACTATTTGTTTGAAGCCATAGTTGGGATTACCTATTAAGTCAAAGTTGTTACTTGTTTGGTTGCTTTATACTCTTGATATGAAGTCATATTATTGACAAGATTCTACTCTTTGATTAACCCCTTTTACTAAGGAGGTTACACTCCCTAATAGAATCATTTACTATTATGATTACTCTTCGATTGAGGTCAATTACTAATGAGATTATACTCTTGATGAGAATCACTTATTATTGTGATATATTCGTGAATTGAGTCAGTTATTTATGAATATTTATTCTATGATAAGATGAAGCTTATGTAGCTATATTTTAAATTATAAAGTTATTCTTGGAACTAGGTTGTCCATTGAAGGGAATAGCTTGTTAAGTTGTTTATGCAAATTTAATGTGTAGACTAGAAAAGCTTGTATGTTATACCTAGGAATTAGATTATCCATTGAAAGTAGGGGTAACTTATGCTTAAAATTTATTGGTAGAGATACCATTGTGTTTTGGAAAAAGGGAATAGGTTGTTTCTGAGGTTAAAGATTACCTATGGAAGAAAATTACCCAGGCATAGTATATGAATGGTCATAATCCAAACTGAGCTACAGTAGTGTATGTGAATAGGGTGACTGTCACTCAAAGTATTGGGTGAAAATACTTTGGCCAAACTAGTGTAATTTTCCATTTATTGCACTATCAGTTAATTGTGCTCCTTTTATGCATGTTATTTTAGGATTATAGTGGATGTAAGTTTTAGTTATGTAGGGCACAACACTAAGCTTAGATAGGCTATTTTTATGAGGTTACCAAACTAAAATCTTCATCGAAGGTTAGGGCCATCTATTAGATGATAGATGTGTGGGGGGCTGCATTTGAGTTCGTGGTTGGTGGAGAAGCGCTTGAGTGATGCTTCTCCTCACAAGATGATGGTTGAAGTTTGCAGATGTTCGTGCCAATATTAAGGACAACTAGTGTATGCACCAAAGAATGGAGACATCTAGAATTTATCCACCAATGTGATGACATCAGGACTAGTTTGTATATTTATTGCCAAATGAAGCTCAGAAGAGCTATGTATGTATCTTGTAACCATTTATATGGAAGGATGTATTCATGAATGATAAACTTGAGTTTATTCAATATGAAATCCATGTTATAGAAAGATTTGTGAAATTACAATGAAATGTAATGGAAGTTTGGAATAGTGTTATTTCAAATGTGCATGTAGTTTACATTATGGAGAAGAAATTTTTTTATTGCTCTGTTATGATATCATGGATCACTCACTTGAGGTGAAATCTTGAAATTTTATTGAGTAGAACACTGGGGTTGTTACATGTGGTATCAGAGCTACCAAGTTAAGCTCTAGAGCCTATGGGATCATTACATAAGTTAAACGTAAACCTTATTGGAAGTTAAAGGTTGAAAATTTCTTATACCAAGATGGCAAGATGAAAGACCAAAGAGAAATAAAAAGGAAGATAAGATTCGAGGAAACTTGTTTGAGTTTGGGACTAGAGAAGAATCATCTTTGAAGATGAAAACTCCTAAATCAAAAACTCATTATGATACCCATTTGGATTACAAAAGATTATGCAATCAGGTTATGTAGGAAGGTTATGAAGGATAACCAATTCATACCTTCACCCTACAAAATAGCTATATGACTCTAAGTGGATAGGAAGAATTGAAATAACCCCCTTATTGGTAGCAACCCATAGTTGCAAAGAGTCAAGGATTTTTGTAATTTCTAAGAATAGTATGAATGTGTGAGTATGCATTATTGGAATAAATTGGAAACTTCAATTGAAGTAGAAAGTTGACATTTTGTGAATCTAAATCAACTAGGAGGTATCCAAAAGGTTGGATAACTCTTGAAAAAAATCTGATTTTTTGTGCAAGGCTAAGATCTTGCAAGAAAAGAGTTAGTACCTTGGAATAAGGGAAGAGACTAGAATGGTCAAAAAAAGAAATCAAGCAGCTTTAGAGTTCTTAAGGCTATGATAAAATAAAGTTACCAAGAATTGGGATAAATTAACTTGGAAAGATGATTGCAAGTTGGAAACTTGTAAAGAAATGAGAATAATTAGGACAAAGGGCTCAAATGGAGCATCAATTGGTTGAAGTGAAAATTGAACTCACCAACTTATCCATGAAAGTAAACCTATGTTTAGAGGTTCCAAAATGAAATGGGATACAAAGTGACACTATGTCTCAAATCAAAATAATAAATAAGGAAACAATGCTCTAAGTTGAAGACACATCAACAAAAGAGGCTTTGTGGATATGGATATTCCTCCACAAAAAGGATATTGGTATACATGGAAAAGAGAATTGGAATATTAGAGTGTCTCTTAGCTTGTAAAGTTGTTGATTATTCAATATATCTCTTTATTGATGATCTAGTTATTGAATCTATGAGATTAGAGATCAATGGTGAACCTAACTTTGGAAACAAAAAGTATATTCAAGGAAATCGAAAGCCAACAACAAGGAATGATAAATCAATTCGAGAAAGCAAATCTTCACTAAGAATTCAAATTTGAGTTAATCAAATATCGTGGAAACACTACGGGGAAGAAAGAAAGTGAATTGACTCAGATAAGGTACCCCACCAACGAAGATCCTCAATGTATTTTTTATTTGCAAAAAAATTTGACTTCTTCATAAGTCATTATTTCAATCAAAGTCTTATATTCCATGACCATAAGGATAAGGTATTGGAATTACTGGGAAAAGATAGTGGAAAGGTCAAGGGTTACGACCAATGAGAGGAATATTATCACACAATACTTTATATATATATATGTAAGATCAATTTCTATTGTCATTGATGCCTTAGAAAAAGATAGGCAACAAACTTGAACATGGAAGGCAAGATCATTGCCGATGGAGTAGGTAAGGAAAGATCTAAATACTCATGATTTTGAGTTATTGAGAAATGTTCGTACTTCGTAATTAAGTATGCAATAAAATTTGATCAAAGGAAAAAATAAATCCAAGGTATGGATGTCCTAATATGAAGGATATTTATCTCTACAAAATATTTAACCACTATACTTGAGAATCAAATGTGGCAAGAGTCCACAAAATAGGTTTTCATTTAGTCAGAATAGGCTAATATGGATCAGAAAAGAACCTATGTATCCAAAATTTTGGAAGATTAAGGAATGAAATGAGGTAAATTGATTTCATAGCTAGGACATTGGAATGACAAAATTATTTTTTGGATGAGGAACCACTATAATATGGAAAAGATAGAGTAAGATGTTATAAGGTATGTAGCAAGAAGATGAAGACAAGATGTCATCATTGGTACAAGATGTGTGTACTCTCTTAAGAATCCAATGAGGAAGTGGTAGATCGTTGGAATAAAATTTTTGTTGAGCTTCTCTTTTGCTATTTTTCCTTGATGACAATATTGTGTTTCAGTTTGGCATCTTGTTGGTTGATTATTCAGTTGCACTAATTTTATTCTGTCATTGGCATACTTACTTTGGAATTATGATGTTATCTTTGATGGCATTGATCTCTCAACTCCATGTGCAAATCATAAGGAATCTTGTTTACAGGATAATGTTCCCATGTTCAGGTGATATTATTCTGGTTTGACATTTTGTGCTATAGTGATCTACAGGGTTATAAGTTATTGGCTTGTTTAGATTTCTAACATCATGACATTGATACAATTTTCTGAACAACGTCGGAGGTGCGCTTCTCTATTCAAACTCTTTCAGGTAATGCTTTCAATTATCTTGGTTCTTGGGATTATCAAATGTAGTTGGTTCTTAGTCTTGAGAAAACCCTATCGGGTTTCCTTAAATAATTGTTAATTGGCATGGGTATATGAAACACTTGATAATGGCTTGGGCATATGGTCTATTGAAATTGTCATGAAATTAGCCTTTATTATATTTCATAAGGCATTGGATATATAGGGCATTATATCATGGTAATCAACTTTGAATAAAGGCAAACAAATTGATCATTACATTTGCATATGATATTGGGTCTTGTGGTTGATAAATCACTAGGCCTTAAGGCCGACAGCAGGTATGAGGTTATGTTTATTTAAAAGTCACTATGGAAATGACATGGCTTTGATTCCTTGGAAACAAGGATGACTAAGGTAATCGGCATTTGGTTTTTAAAGTGGTCATGAAAAATTATGTAAGGCATTATTGTGTTGGCATTTCACTTGATTAATAATTGAACTTTGATAATGATGATCTACAATGTGCATGCATTCAAAGGTAATGAGATTGTCGGCATGCATTACTTTGGTCTGTCCACAGAATTCTGAATGCATTATGGGTTTCTAGTTATTACTTCAGTCCTTTCAGACTTCAAACTTTATCAATATTTGTAAAATCCATCGGTTGATTTGCTTTGGAAATTTTAGGGCAATCATTTTTTGTTTCACATGCTCGAGGGTTTGGAACCCTAACTCGGTCGCCACCATAGAAATCTTCTCAGTTGTTTCATTGTGTTTGTTGGCCTTCTGAAACACTTGGACAATGAATGGGGGTATCTGAAAGATCCTTACCCTAGTCGATGGATGTGTCAGCTTCTTGTCTTTGGGTGAAGGCCCGAAATTGGAAGGAGTCTTGGTCGTTTTTCTCTCTGACCGGTTTGGTAAATATATTCATGACAGTCTCTCCATCATTCTTCTCGGGTATTCATCTTTTCAACTGTTTTGAAGAATCATTACTTCTATTGGCTCTTATAATAGAAGACATGTGTTTACTCCTATCTGGAAAATGATAAAATGGGTTTATTCTATTTGTGGTCAGCAATAATGCATGTCGATTTCACATAATCTGAAATGCATATCAAAATATTTTACCATATTGATTTTGCTCCTGCTTTAAGGGATGGTGTTTTTGATTTATGGGTAATCATGAGTTTTGCAAATCCTTTCAGTCTCTCACCTGGATTCAGTGATAATTGTTTTTGGGTGCATTATTATGAGGTTTCGGTTGCACTATAATGGGGTTTTAGTTACATTGTTGTTGTAGTTGTTTTCAAGGCTATTGTTCATAAAATATTTATATTTTTTAATGTTGTTTCGGTTAGCATTGCCTGTGCAAGCTCGTTGTGTGGACAGGGTTCAGCCACCTTTCTAAAAATGCATATTCCTTGACTATTTATGTCAGAAGAAAACCTCCATGGTGAACATTTTCTCAAAACTCACAGCAATACCTAGCAATGTTGTTCGACAAAAAGTGGGTACTTTGAATTTTACCTCTGTTGTTTTGAAAAATGGAAAAAGCAGTTGTTGTATTGTATTTTACTTGAGATGTAATGATGAAATTCGAGTAAGTAGAAAAACAAAGAGATTAGGGTTTTTGAGATGACTTGTTAACTTGAGATTAAGTGTTAACTGTTTTAGAGAGAACAAAATATGATAGTGAAGAACAATAAAAAAACATAGCTACTGTATTGAAAAAATGTTGAGCTTTGAGATTGAAAATAAGAAATATCAATTAATTATCAAGTTGTTGTCTTAAGGCTTGTCAATGGTTGAAATTCTAAAGGTTCATTTTGGAACTTTGAGGATTTTAGATATTGTTTGTCAAGAGGCACTTGATAGATAAGAGAGAAACAGAGAGATCCTCTGTATCATCATTGTCTTACTGAAAACAAAAAGGGGTTGGTGCTCCTTGAAATTGGTGTTTCTAAAAGAGAGGTTGGTGCTCCTTGAGTTGGTGCTCAGAAATCAACCTATGAGGCATTGTCAAAAGTGATTATTAAAATAAACACCTCAAAAGGTAGCAGTTTAGGAGTGGTTTTTCTACCCTAGGAGGGTTTTCCACTCGGCATATCTTGTGTCATTTTTCTTATCTGTGGTTCATCTGATTCATTGGTTGAATGATTTAATATGCTATGTTTCACTATTATAATTCTCATTGCAGTTATATATGATTGCATTCAATACATGAATGAGTTTATCATTGATAAATGAGAACATAAATCAATTTTATTTCATTTTGCTTAAAAAAATTGAAAACAGTTAATGACACTGATTCACCCCTCCCCCCTCTCAGTGTTTTTTTCACTCCAACAATTGGTATTAGAGCGTAGGGTCATCTGATAGGTCTATCCAACCTAGGATTGATTTTGGCCTTGGAGTCTGTTCAAAATGTCTCAAGCTCATGAAGGCACATCCATGACTAGAGCTCCATTATTTGATGGAACTGATTATGTTTTCTAGAAAATTAGAATGGAGACTTATTTAACTTCTATTGATCTTGATGTGTGGAGCATAGTGTTAACTGGGCACACTATACCAACTACTTTTCCCACAACTTCTAATGAAAAGAAAAGATATGAAACTAATGCAAGAGAAAAACATGCTCTCCTGTGTGCTTTGACTAAAGATGTCTTTATCAAAGTCATGCACTGCATCTTTGGTAGGGATATCTAAACTAAAATTGAAACTATCTATCAAGTAACTAAAAAAGTAAAACAATCAAAATTCCTCACTCTAAAACACCAATTTGAAGAAATAAAAATGAGGGACGATGAAAAAGTAGTTGATTACTTCTTGAGATTTGATGAAATTGCCAATGCTATGAAAGGTCTGGGAGAAGAAGTGAAAGAATTTGATGTTGTAACTAAGGTCATTAGAACATTACTGACCAAATTTGAAGCTAAGGTTGCTACTCTAGAAGAGAAGAAACACTTTGACTAGCTCACCCTAGATAGCCTACAAGGCACTCTTACTGCCTATGAAATGAGAATCAATAAAAACAATTCCTCTGCAAAAGAAACTACCTTTAATACTGAAAGGAAAGAAAAATTTGAGGCTACTGAATCAAAATTTTCTGATTCCAAAGAATCCCACTTTGTTAGGAAGCTCAAAAAGGGGTCTGGAAAGTATAAGGGAAAACTTCCTTTCAAATGCTTTAACTGTGGTAAAATAGGCCACTTTTCTGCAAAGTGCCCCTATGGTGATCCGAATAGTGACAACAAGAAATCTGAAAAATTCCCTAAGAAAAAAGCATATAGACCTAAACAGAAATTCAACTTCAAAAAGAAGAAGATTCTATTCAACAAAAATGAAACAGACTCTGAATCTGAAGATTATTTAGATGAAGAAGATGAAAACCTATTCATGGCTGAAATTATTCAGCATTAAGATACTAACAACAATGAATTTGAAGATGGCGAAGTGGATCTTGAAGGTGAACTGAGATGTGCATTAAAAGAGCTAAGAAAAATTAAAAAATAAATGTGTGCTCAAGAACAAAATTCTGCTCAAGATCCTGCACAAGAGCAACTCACAAATCTTGAAATTGTCTCATTGAAATCTCAACTTGAAGAAACCAAGAGAGTTGAAGATTATCTTCGTATTGGCATGAATCTTAAAGATCAAGAAATTCAAAAACTTGAACATGAAATTGCTGATCTCAAGAAGACCATTGAGAAGTATGTGACATGCTCAGTAAACAAAAATTGAACAAGGACAAAATAGGTATTGGATTTATGAAGGGTGAATGTTCAAATGACAGTGCAAAGGATAATTTTGTTGCTAGAAACAAAAGTTCTAAATCTAATCATCCTAATTCTAATAAGGATCATGTTCATCCTTTTAGGAATAAAAGAATATCATATAATTCTAACCCTTTATTTTATGGGTACTGTTATTTCTGCAATAAATTTGGCCACAAAGTGAGCTCTTGCGGGTTTATAAATCCTAGAACACCTAGATTTTGCTATAGGAAAAATCTTGTCTTTGCTGGATAGATTAGAGGCTTCACATGCAATTCCATGGGTCATTCTGCTAAGCAATGTAAAGCTGGTCAGCAGAATAAACAGTAGAAAACTAAAAAGGTTTGGAAACTTAAAACTGTTAATAACATAAAACAAACTATGTTAGTTCAAATTGCTTTCCACTCCAAGAAAAATAACTTATGAGTCCTGGACAGTGGTTGTTCAAACCACATTACTAGTGACAAAGAAAAATTCACTAATCTTGAAGATTATGTAGGTGGATATGTGAAGTTTGGAGATAATCTAGGTATACAAATCAAAGGTAGAGGTTCACTTCTTCTGAATGAAGACACTCCTATTTACAATGTGTATTACGTAGAAGGTTTAAAACACAATCTTCTAAGTGTCAGTCAAATTTGTGACACTGGCTATTAGGTCTTGTTCACTTCACAAGGATGTGAGATTAAAAATAAGCTTGGAAAAGTTATTGTTGTTGGAAGAAGGACTAAGGGAAATGTCTACAATCTTCTTGACACATTTGGAAATGAAAATAATCAAGGTATGTGCTTAATGAGTCATGTTGAAGAAAGTTGGTTGTGGCACAAGAGACTAGGTCACATTAATTTTGACAATATGGTTAGGATTAATAAGAACTAGAATGTAAGAGGTCTACCTGTCTTAAGAAAACCTGAAAATGCAGTTTGTAAAGAATGTCTCAAAGGAAAGAAAACAAAGGTAAGCTTTAAATCTAGAGAACATTCTTCTACTAGGCCTCTGCAACTTGTTCATACAGACTTATGTGGTCCTACAAGGACTAGATCTATCAATGGTGATAAATATTTCATGTTATTTGTTGATGACTACTCTTGTATGGTATGGGTTACTTTTCTCAAGCACAAATCTAAAGCTTTTGAACATTTTAAAGTCTTTAGAAAAATTGGAGAAAGGGAGTTATATTTAAAATTGAAATGTCTAAGATCTGACAAAGGTGGTGAATTTACATCACAAGAATTCATTGACTACTGTGAAAGACATGGCATAAAAAGACAATATGTTGCTGCCAGAAAACCTCAACAAAATGGGGTTGTTGAGAGAAAGAACAGAATTGTAAAAGAGATGGCAAGGACTATGTTGGATGAAGCAAAACTGCCAAACATGTACTGGAAAGAAGTTGTTTATACATATTTCTATATCTTGAATAGAGTACAAATCAGAGTGAAATCCAATTTCACTCGATATGAACTGTGGTATGGTAAATCTACCTCAATTAAATATTTCAGAATATTTGATTGCAAATGTTTTATCAAGAGAGATGATGATAACTTAGGCAGCTTTCAATCTAAGTCTGATGTAGGTATCTTTTTAGGATACTCTACTCATAGCAAAGCCTAAAAATGCTTTAATAATAGGCTGAATAAGATTATTGAATCTGTCAATGTCAAATTTGATGAAAATCTTCTTTTAGATGTTGAACCTATGCAGGATGATGAGGAAGAAGAACTTGAACTTGAAATAAATTCAGAAGGCTTTGAAACAGCAAAGCCTAAAGTAGAATCAACAAGTCCTAAACTAGCTGAAGAAAATTCTAAAGATGCTAAAACTAGTCCTGAAAAATGTGTAGCAAAAACTCCGTCAAAATCTCTTGATAGAAACCATCCTAAAGATCTGATTATTGGAGATAAATCAGCAAGAGTTCAAACAAGGAGAAGAACTGTTAACTCTAATGAAAAATATCACATAGCTAAGCTTACTGCTTTATGTTTAATTACACATTTTGAGCCAAAAAAAATTGATGAAGTTCTAACTAATGAATGTTGGCTTAATGCAATGCAGGAAGAAATTGATCAAATTGAGAAAAATCAGACTTGGGAGTTAGTCCCAAGACCAGATGACAAAAATTTCATAAGAGGAAAATGGATATTCATAAACAAACATGATGAAAATGGCCATTTTGTTCGCAACAAGGCTAGATATGTCTGCAAAGGATATGCTCAGTAAGAAGGTATTGACTTTGGTGAAACCTTTGCACCTGTAGCTAGACTTGAATCCATTAGAATTTTCTTGGCTTATTTTTTTTTCAAGAACTTTACTGTATATCAAATGGATGTCAAAACTGATTTTCTGAATGGTTATTTGGATGAAGAATTTTATTTAGAACAACCTAGAGGGTTCATTTGCAAAAACAAGCCTAATCATGTTTACAAGATGAAAAAGGCTTTATATGGCCTAAAATAAGCTCTGAGAGCTTGGTACTCTAGACTGGACAGTCATTTAATTTTAAAAGGTTTTAGTAGAGGAGGTGTAGACAACAATCTTTATGTTAATATTGAAGGTTTTGATATTCTAGTTGTTGAAATCTATGTTGATGATACTATCTTTGCCTGCAACAATATTGTTGTGAGTCAAAAATTCTCTTAGATTATGGAATCTAAGTTTGAAATGTCAATGTTGGGAGAACTATCCTTCTTCTTGGGTCTTCAAATCTCTCAACTTGAAACTAGTATTTTTCTCTCTCAAACAAAATATGCAAGAGAGATGCTAAAGAAATTTCAAATGGATGAATGTCATCCAGTTAGCACTCCAATGGTTACCAGTTGCAAACTCAGCAAGGTTGATGATTCTCCTTCTATAAATCCAACTGAATATAGGTCAATGATAGGTAGCCTATTATATCTAATAGCCTCAAGACCTGACATAATGCAAGTTGTTTGCATGGTTGAAATATTTCAGTCATCTCCTAAGGAATCTCATATTAATGTTGTTAGAAGGATTCTTAAATATGTTCAGGGCACTCTTGATTATGGAATCTGGTATCCCAGAAGCAATGATTTCTCATTAATTGCATATACTAATTTTGACTGGGCTTGTTGTCTAGATGATAGGAAAAGCACTAGTGGTGATGCTTTCTTTCTTGGTGATCGATTAGTGGCATTGCACAGCCAAAAACAAGAATTTGTTTCACTCTCCATTGCTGAAGCAGAATATATTGTTACCACCTCTTTCTGTACTCAAGTAATCTGGATGTCACAAACCCTATCTAAAATGGGTATTGAAATTCCTAAACCTATTTCTATTATGTGTGATAATACTAGTGTGATTAATATTTCCAAAAATCCTATTATGCACTCTCGCACGAAACACATTGCTATTAAATTTCACTTTCTTCATGAAAAGGTATTGGCTAATGAGGTTTATGTGCAATATGTTCCTACACAAGCACAGGTTGTTGACATCTTTACTAAGCCTTTGGCTAAATAAGTATTTGAAAGACTTCGGTCTAGATTAGGAGTTGTCTCTCAATCCTTGCTATCCTAATACTCTATCTTGGTGATAGGGGGAGTTGGTTAGCTCTCCTTGCAGCCCATACTTTGCTGCTCCATTGCTATATATGCAGCTTCATGGAATTTCACTGTTGTCTTCCCTTTATCCTTGTGATAAAAAGGGGGAGAATTATGAGCTCTTGGTTCTGGTTCAGTATTTCGGCTTGGTGGCTCAATTTTTTCCATCAAGAACAAAGGGGGAGTTTTTTGAGCTTCTCTTTTGCTATGTGTCCTTGATGACAATATTGTGTTAAAGTTTGGCATCTTGGTGGTTGATTATTCAGCTGGACTATTTTTATTTTGTCATTGGCATATACTTACTTCAACATTATGATGTTATATTTGATGGCACTGATCTTTTGACTCCATGTGCAGATCATAAGGAATCTTGTTTACAGGATAATGTTCCCATGTTCAGGTGATATGATTTTGGTTTAACATTTTGTGCTACAGTGATCTATAGGGTTATAAGTTATTGGCTTGTTCAGATTTCTAACATCATGACATTGATACACTTTTCTAAACAACATCGGAGGTGTGCTTCTCTATTCAAACTCTTTCAGGTAATGCTTTCAATTATCTTGGTTCTTGGGATTATCAAATGCAGTTGGTTCTTAGTCTTAAGAAAACCCTATTGGGTTTCCTTAAATAATTGTGAATTGGCATGGGTATATGAAACACTTGATAATGGCTTGGGCATATGGTATATTGAAATTGGCATGAAATTAGCCTTTATTACATTTCATAAGGCAATGGATATATAGGGCGTTATATCATGGCAATCGGATTTGAATAAAGGCAAACAAATTGATCATTATATTTGCATATGATATCAGGTCTTGTGGTTGATAAATCACTAGGCCTTAAATCCGACAGCAGGTATGAGGTTATATTTATTTAAAGTTCACTATGGAAGTGACAAGGCTTTGATTCCTTGGAAACATGGATGACTAAGGTAATCGGCATTTGGTTTTTAAAGTGGTCATGACAAATTATGTAAGTCATTATTGTGTCAGAATTTCAATTGATTAATAATTGAACTTTGATAATGATGATCTACGGTGTGCATGCATTCGAAGGTAATGAGATGGTCGGCATGCATTACTTTGGTTTGTTCGTGGAATTCTGAATGCATTATGGGTCTCTAATTATTACTTTAGTCCTTTCAGACTTCAAACTTTATCAATATTTGTAAAAGTCATCGATTGATTTTCTTTGGAAAGTTTAGGACAATCATTTTTTGTTTCACATGCTCGAGGGTTTGGAACCCTACCTCATTCGCCAACATAGAAATCTTCTCATTCATTTCACTATGTTTGTTGGCCTTTTGAAACACTTGGACAATGAATGGGGGTATCTAAAAGATCCTTACCCTAGTAGATGGTTGTGTCAGCTTCTTGTCTTTGGGTGAAGGCTCGAAATTGGAAGGAGTCTTGGTCGTTTTTCTCTCTGACCGGTCTGGTAAATATATTCATGACAGTCTCTCCATCATTCTTCTCAGGTATTCATCTTTTCAATTGTTTTGAAGAACCGTTACTTCTATTGGCTCCTATAATAGAAGACATGTGTTTACTTCTATCTGAAAAATGGTAAAATGGGTTTATGTTTTTTGTGGTCAGAAATAATGCATGTCGATTTCACATAATCTAAAATGCATAGCAAAATATTTTACCATATTGATTTTTCTCCTGCTTTAAGGGATGGTGTTTTTAATTTATGGATAATCATGAGTTCTGCAAATCCTTTTAGTCCCTCACCTGGATTCGGTGATAATTATTTTTGGGTGCATTATTATGAGGTTTCTGTTGCACTATAATGGGGTTTCAGTTACATTGTTGTTGGAGCTATTTTCGAGGCTACTGTTCATAGAATATTTATATGTTTTAATGTTGTTTCAGTTAGCATTGCCTATGCAGGCTCCTTGTGTGGACAGGGTTCAGTCTCCTTTCTAAAAATGCATATTCCTTAACTATTTATGTCAGAAGAAAACCTCCATGCTGAACATTTTCTCAAAACTCATAGCAATACCTGGCAATGTTGTTCGACAGAAAGTGGGTACTTTGAATTTTACCTCTGTTGTTTGGAAAAATAGAAAAAGCAGTTACTGTATTGTATTTTACTTGAGATGTAATGATGAAATTCGAGTAAGTAGAAAAATAGAGAGATTAGGGTTTTTGAGATGACTTGTAAACTTGAGAGAAAGTGTTAACTATTTTAGAGAGAACAAAATATGATAGTGAAGAATAGTGAAAAAACATAGCTACTATATTGAAAAAATGTTGAGCTTTGAGATTGAAAATAAGAAATATGAATTAATTATCAAGTTGTCTTAAGGCTTGACAATGGCTGAAATTTTGAAGGCTCATTTTGAAACTTTGAGGATTTCAGATATTGTCTGTCAAGAGGCACTTGATAGATAAGAGAGAAATAGAGAGATCCTCTATATCATCATTGTTTTACTGAAAGCAGAAAAAGGGTTGGTGCTCCTTGAAATTGGTGTTTCTAAAAGAGGGGTTGGTGCTCCTTGAGTTGGTACTCAGAAATCGGCCTATGAGGCATTGTCAAAAGTGATTATTAAAATAAAAGCCTAGAAAGGCAACAATTTAGGAATGGTTTTTCTACCCTAGGAGGGTTTTCCACTCGGCATATCTTGTGTCATTTTTCTTATATGTAGTTCATCCAATTCATTGCATGAATGATTTAATATGCTATGTTTCACTATTATAATTCTCATTTTAGTTATATGTGTTTGCATTCAATACATGAATGAGTTTATCATTGATAAATGAGAACATAAATCAATTTTATTTCAGTTTGCTTAAAAAATTTCAAAATAGTTAATGACACTGATTCAACCCTGGGCTTAGTGTCTTTTTCACTCCAACAATTTTGATCTTTTTATGTCTATAAAACTAACATAATGTTATGGTGGACAAACTCACCAAGATAACCAAATTTGGTTGGGAAAATTTGATTGTTAGGATAGTAGTCCTAAACATCAAGTTGCAAAAAGCGGAAGCTAAATGTTCTTGAGAAGGTAATCTCAGATGAGAACAAGTAAGTAGTGATAAGGTTTTGTAAACCATGATCATCTTATGAGAAATTTAATTAAACAAATTCTCAATATACTATTTTAAGATAGTCGGATAAGAAAAAGTAATAAACCAAATCTTGGAGGATTTGAAGAATATTTAAAACTTCTAACTTTAAGGTTAGGTCCATTATATGGAAAGAAGGATTGAATCTATATAAAGCTGGGATAGGCTATGAAATAGGGATAACCTTAGACCAGAAAAGTTGAAAAAATGAAATAATAGATCGAAAGACCAAAAAAAACTTTGTTGATGCAAAGTTTGAATTAGGAAGCATTATTGTGCTAAAGGAAAATGGTTGAGTCAGTGATGGATGGTCTCAACTTCTGAGTTGTCCAATGATGTAAATACCAAAGGAAAGGATGGGAACCATGGTGTAGTGTACAATACACTGAAATTTCTTATCTATTTGGGTTACACTAAGGATAAATTCATTAGCCAATGAGAATGTGTTTTCTAGTCACTATGACATAGGTGTCATGTGGTATATAGTTACTATTGTACTTAAGATGTACATATGAGGTATTAGGATTTCAATTCATAAGCTCATTGAGAGATAAAGTATGTGTGTAGCACACAAGTTCTCCCTATGTGTTAGCAAGAGTCACTCGATGTAAGGTTAAGGAAGGACAAGATTGCAAGAATTCATGCTATGAGGGAAGGTTAGATGGGAATATACTTATTTCCTGCCTAATTTGGAAAATGGAAAGTAGAACCTTTATTTGAATTTATCTATATGATAATTTGTTTTAAATCATTAGGGACGATGATTCACAAGGGGGGAAGTATGTCACACCACGTCTTATTATTACTGAGTTACTTTTACCTTCACGAGTGAAAAGGATGATGAATGCAAATCATGATTTTGATATGTTTGATAAATGAATGTAATACTGAAATAGGTACTAAGATGTTATTACTTTGAAAGAGTAATTATGTTTATATTGATGAACTACAATAAAAAAATATGTATTGCAATATGAATATGCTAATGTTTTAATAAATAAGTGGATTTCATGTGAACATCTAACTACTATTGTAAAAGTGCCAAGTTGGATGCAGGTACAGGTTCACGCCTCCAGAAGGGAGGGGAAGTATCACTCAGGAGAAGTGTTTGGTCAAGTAACCTTGAATGAAGCCTAACCGAGTTTTCACACACACTCACTTCTAAGTATAGTTGAGTCAAGTCATAGTCTCGGGATATTAGTAAGTCATCCTTTCGATATGTTGAGTTTGCATTAGATAGGATCATGATTTCTATTAGGAGCATTCTTGGATTGAATTATGTGATTTAAACTTGAGTCTGTGGGCTATGTGAATAGTTTCCCTTACATTGATTTGTATGTACGTTAAATGTATGCATGTATATGGGTATATATATATATTGATCCGTGTGTGAGAGCATAATCATATGCATATGTATGCAAGTAGAAATACTTACAAGTATACTTACACGAGGAATCAATTATATATGTGTGTATATATATATGCGCTTAATGAATATACCTGTTAACGAGAATATACAAGATCTAGCTTAGGAATCAATGGATTGAGTCGCTTTGATATGTGTATGAATAAACATCTATGCATATATATATGTGCATACATGTTGATATACATGTATGAGTGACGTGATGAGGTATCCATACGAGCACAATGATATATGTATATATATATATGTGTGTGTGTGTGTGTGTATATAGGTATATATGTAGGATATTGTTTGTGGATAATGATAACTTGGATATATCCATTCAAGGATCGAATGGTTAATTTAAATGAACTCATTGATTAATGAGTATATATATACATACTAGCATTCATGCTATGGATAATATGTATATATATAGTGTGTTGATTTAAATAGTATATGGCGCTTCATATTATAGTGTTGAATTATCAATGAAACGTATAGATTTAAACATAAATTAAACTATGTATAGTGTGCAGCCTGAATCAAAATGAATAATGCTAAAACGACACACATACATATATGAATGGTGTGATAAAAATTTAAAGAGAATTGGAATATAAATAGATAACACCATATAAGTAATACACATTGTTACCAATAATTCCAACATATTGGCATCGTTGTTAAAGACTTTGTCAAAATTAACGAATGTAAAAGCTAAAGCCACGCTTGGATAGATGATGGCATATTATTGGAACTACATATGAATAAAGATAAATCATAGTGATTGATGGTTGCACATATATAGTGCTACATGCAATAGTGCAATGCCATGTATTAAACCACATTTAATACTATTAATAATAGGCGATGGAAATACATAAGTAATAATTGATTGTGTAAAGTTTATTGAATGCAAGGATAAAGTGATATGCACTAAATATTGCAACGTACTAATTCAAACATGAACCCACACTATAATGAAGGAGGTTGATTCATTGAAATATGTTGATTGCTAAGTCTTCGACCAAGTCAACTATGTCCAAATGCAGTTAGATAAAGTTTGACATATTTCTCTGTTTTAAACAACAATCTTGTGAATAGGAAATGTGATGAATATTTGGCACCATATTATGAATCTCGTGTTTCATTTAGAAGTCTTTTCAACCTATAAGTTGTTTTCCAGATTGAAGCATGTGCTTTATGAACCAGTCAAAATGTTGTTGGAAAGCATTGGGTTGATCTATTGTCTTGTGTGAGTGACTATTGAGATAGAAATCTGCCACCTTTTCATTATTGAGTTGATTCGATGGTATGTGGCTGAGAAGTGTTATAGTATAAGCCCTATTTGTAGCCTAAGGATGTTGGTTTTTGGGTATAAATATGAGGCATTCTTACATCATTTGGATACACTTCTTCTATGCATCATTACATTGCTCCATTCTGATGTATCTCATTGAGAGATTCTTATTTTGTTGAGAATTATTGTGAGGGAGTTTTGGTGAGAGAAATTATAAGAGATTTTTTGCTAAGTTGATTTTAAGAGGGGGGAAAGCTTGAGATCTAGTGAGATAATTGGAATAAGCAATTAACAGGCATGGGATTTTGTTCTCTTCATGTTTTATCTTTTATTGAAAGATTGTTTGCCTTGTATGTTTAAATTGGAAATTGCATTAGTTTGCTTGAAATAGAGTAATGATCTATTTGTTGGTTTGGAAAGGAAAAGAATCATGAATGTTATGATTTCCTTATGAGATTTTTGCTTACTCCATAGTAAGGAGTGAGTGTTTATCATTAGTATTATATACTAGATTTGATGAAAGTTTGAATAGCTTAAGGGAGTGATTTAATACTTATATATACCCTATATGGGAACTCAAATGATGTTTCTATACATAGATAGTTTACAATACAAGTATAATGTGAAATGTATCAATATCATGAATTGACTTGACATTGTTAGCTTATAATGCTAAGAAACCTTAGGAATGATAAGGTTTAGCAAAACAATAGTGATAGTATGAAAGATATGATAGGATGAGATGTCATATTGCTAATCTATACATGTATGATCACTTGATCATCACTTTACTACTAGTTGAAACCCTAGGTTAAGAATTACCTACTAGGTCAGAATATTTACTTGATCACCTATTGAAACCAATAGGTTGGGAATAACCTACTTGTATAGATTATGTAATTGAGCTTTGTTTAAAACACATATGTTTAGATTAATCTACACAATCAGACTAATTATTGATTATAGATTATATCTGGGATTAGGGTAAAACAAGGTTGAGACTCACCTGTGTGGTTAAGTAGATCACTTGAGTTTATGAAAAACTATTTGTTTGAAGCCATAGGTGTGATTACCTATTAAGTCAGAGTTGTTACCTGTTTGGTTGCTTTATACTCTCGATATGAAGTCATATTGTTGACAAGATTCTACTCTCTGACTAACCCCTTTTACTAAGAAGGTTACACTCCCTAATAGAATCATTTATTGTTATGATTACTCTTCGATTGAGGTCAGTTACTAATGAGATTAATACTCTTGATGAGAATCACTTATTGTCATGATATGTTCTTGAATGTAGTCAATTATTTATGAATATTTATTCTATGATAAGATGAAGCTTATGTAGCTATATTTTAGATTATAAAGTTATTCTTGGAACTAGGTTGTCCATTGAAGGGAATAGCATGTTAAGTTGTTTATGAAAAGTTAATGTGTAGACTAGAAAAGCTTGTATGTCATACCTAGGAATTAGAATATCCATTTAAAGGGGGGATAACTTATGCTTAAACTTTATCGGTAGAGATTTCATTATGTTTTAGAAAAATGGAATAGGTTGTTTATGAGGTTACAAATTACCTATGAAAGAAAATTACCCAGGCATAATATATGAATGGTCATAATCCAAACTGAGCTATGGTAGTGTATGTGAATAGGGTGACTGTCACTCGAAGTACTAGATAAGAATACTTTGGCCAAAGTAGTGTAATTTTCCACTAATTGCATTGTCAGTTCATTGTGTTCCTTTTATGCATGCTAGTTCAAGATTGTAGTGGATGCAATTTCTAGTTATGTAGGGAAAAACACTAAGCTTAGACAATCTATTGTTATGAGGTTACCAAGCCAAACTCTTCGTCGAAGGATAGGGCCATCTATTAGATGATAGATGTGTAGGGGACCACATTTGAGTCCATGGTTGGTGGAAAAGCGCTTGAGTGATGCTTCTCCTCATTAGTTGGAGGTTGAAGTTTGTGGATGGTTGCGCCAATATTGGGCACAACTGGAGTGTATGCACCAGGGAATGGAGACATCTAGAATGTATGCACCAATGTGGCGATATCCGGACCTGTTTATATATCTATTTCCAAATGAAGCTCAAAAGAGATATGTATGTATCTTGTAACCATTATATGTAAGGACATATTCATGAATGATAAACTTGAGTTTATTCAATATGAAATTTATGTTATGGAAAGATTTGTGAAATTACAATGAAATGCAATGGAAGTTTGGAATAGTGTTATTTTAGATGTGCATGTGATTTACATTATGGAGAAGAAATTTTTTTATTGCTATGTTATGGTATCATGGATCACTCACTTGAGGTGAAATCTTGAAATTTTACTGAGTAGAACACTAGGGTTGTTACACTTTTTTATGGGCAATTGGAGCCTCTCAAGCATCTTATTTGGTTTTGTACTAGAGCTCAAGAAATTTGGAGTTGGATACATGATTTTTTCAAGTATTTTCAACCCAACCCCTTTACATGGCATATGATGTTGGGTGATTTACCTATCCTCCCATCTAAATTTTCTAGATTTAACATGCTTTTAGGGTAGGAATTCTCTTTAGTTTTTAGAAAGTTATAAATTCAACTCTTTTTTTTGGTTGTTTGGTTGATGTTCACTTTTATTTATACTAAAACTATGATTTGCTCAATGTACTTATGCGAACCTAGGTGCAAGATCACAAATTTGCACTAGAATTTATGTATTTGTAGGAGCTAATTGACCATTGGGGTAATTCTCTTTACAAAATTATTAGAGTACTCACTTCTACTTTATCCCCACCTTCTGGGTGTTGACATGGTTGTGGTCAATCTATCAGATAAGATCATGGATCCTAATCTCAAGGCTCTCAACCACAAGGTTCTAGGGATTGGGTTGCCAAAAAATGGTCTCAACCATTTTTTGGTTCTTCTCATGGGTGTGGTGCTCTTGGCTAACTAGATTTTGACAATTTCACTCACTTGGAGCTGACTATTTCCTTTATTTATTCTCAATAATCCATGTAAGATTAGAATGAGAATGAGGGTTATCTTACTAGTTGGGAGCCTATTCATGATGGTACTATCCTCATTGATGTATGGAGTAAACCTAGTGACCATGATCCACCTCTTATTGGTGTTGCTTTTGTTGCATAATATTTTTATTTATGCTTACTATTGATCAAGTTTTGTCCTTTATTTATTTTTGTCTTTTGTTTGAACTTAACCCCACTTAAACTATGAGGGAGTTTATTTTTACCACTTGAAACATAGAAAAAGGTATGTGCGCCAAAATGAACTCCTATGCTTATATGTGATGGAATGATCTAACAAACATACAATTTTCCTAATTTCATTAGAAAAAGAGATCTCCCAAAGATAGAATTGACTTTCAACCTTGAGGTGAGTCAACCATATTAGGAAGGTTTGTTGTTTTCTTATGACCAAAATGATTCATTAGCTATTTTGGGAGATAAATTTAAATGCATTAGCAAACTCAATTGCATGACCTAACACTTGAAATGTAGAATATTATGATAACATAAACATAAACAGTAATTTGCAATTAGATTTGAGAAGTGAAAAACATGACAAACCTACCCAAAAAAGTGGGTTCTGAGTGTTCTACAAGGGAGAATGTGTCTTTATATAAGGAATTTTCTCAAATTTTTGACATCCTCTAGTGCAATATTTGAGCTTCTTTTTACCCCAAGTTTCACTGCCAAAAATTCAGAAATAAATTATGGATCTAAGTTTCCATGGCTTGACAATAATGTTGACAACTTTGACAACTTTGAAAAATTGCTCTTTTGATTTATTTTCAATCCTTCTTCACCTGTAAATATCCACATACAAAGAGAGAGAAAAAAATGTTTGTTTTTGGTGAACAGGGGTTTGCCTTAGTTAAATCCCATTTTGGTAATTAAACCTTGATAATGAAATAATGATAAAATGGAAGGAATTGATGAATGAAAAATGTTATGTCACAACTCACCAAACCATTAATGGTTGCCCTTAGAGGACTAAAGTCTAACACATCACTCTAAGGTTTGGATCTTGCATGAATTGGCTTGATTTGATGCTTGAATGCTCAAAACCTACATCACAATGTTAGCTCAAAAACATTACATGAACACACATGGACCTTGATATGATGATATGATCTTGATTGTTGTTGTAGATGACTGATAAATCTGTGTTAGAAATATGGGAACCTTGCAACATGATCATGAAGTGTATATAGGATTTTTTTATTGTTCCAGTGTTGTCATTGATGTCAACATTATGGCAACATGGTGGGAAACATATTTGGTGTACCAGAAGTCGATCTCTACCGGAAGTGTTCTTTATTGTTGAGCTAGTACGTTGGTTTTTGAGTCCAGAATTCACCGCAAGATGAGATATGACTCTACTCTCTTAATCTCATTATTATGACTCATTCAAACAATTATATCCAGGATATTGAGAAGTTTTATGTTACGTACAGGAAGTTATTAATGGAATAGTTTAACTCTGTACACTAATATTGTCTCTCTATTCAACATGCCAGTGTGGGAGGGTCTGCATTTTCTTAGAAAGAAAATTTTGGTGCTTTGATTCTAATGGTGATCTCTTTGATGTTAATGTGATGAGAAATTGAAGCAATATTAGATCCGAAAGATTTTGATAAGTGTGTGTTGATTTGGAGTTTTTGTGATTAGGTCCTATTCTTGGCTGACCTAATATATGACTTGAATTAAGAAGAATAATTATACTTTGCAAATGTTGGTTGGATCTCCTTTAGATCTACATTGACTTCATGTGATACACCACATGGATAAAAATGTTTTAAATCTTATATGGTGCCGACATGAGCTATTTTGATTGGTTTGCTCACATCCAATTAGGCATACCTAATTGATGTATGAAATATAATTGTATATATATAAGACTTTTTGGAGTTGAAAAGAGAGTGAGAGAGGGTGTGTGAAAAAATGTGAAAGGATGTGTATGGGATGAAGGATATTAAGAATGTGTGAGCTTAAATTAGTTATCAGTTGCGATCAAGGAAACAAGGATCATATCATATTTATTTAGTGATTGCTATGCAGAGTATTATTTCACATTCAGAGCCTCATTGGAACTGAACACAACACGCAAAAGGTGCATTCCATCAATTCAACTATTGGCAGTGAGCCATATCTTTTGTATCTTGGTGGTTAGCCATTTCATTGTTTATTCTGGTTGTGAGATTTCTAAGGACAATGAGTCTTGGCAGTGAGCCCTGTAATATTGTATATCTAGATATATTATATTGTGAGCTAATCCTCATCATGGTTTTTCTCATTTTGGGTTTTCCACGTAAAAATCTGGTGTTGATGTGTTTTGTGGTGTGATGTTCATTTCAATGTCTTCATTCTGGTTTTTTGTCATATGTGCTTTAATAATTGGGTGGTTTACATATAAATGGTTTTATGGAATATTAATTCACCCCCCTCTCAGTATTCTAGACAATCAATAAGTGTTATCAGAGCCTGGTTCCTCTGAAGAAGTCTAATAGCTTGAGGAAGGTCTCAAAATTCGATTACATGGAAGACAAAAAAAATATTATTCCTCTGAAAGAAATCTCTACCAAGAATTCAAAAGAAAATGAAGATTTGAAGGACATGTTGAAGGAAGAAAATGAGTGTATTGAGGATCTAAGGGAAAGATGTGGAGAAGTCCATGATCAATTAAAAAAGGCAGATGATGATATTGTTGGACTACTAGAACAATTGGAAGAAAATAAAAGAATTGAAGACTGTCAAAAAATTGAAATTTAGAGGAAAGTGGATGAATGTACAAAGCTTGAGTGAGAAGTTGAAATTTTGAAATCAGATCTGGAAAAAGGAAAAAAGACATGAGGATAAATTCAAAGCAAGCACTGTAATGCTTGATGAGTTGATTATTTCTCAGAGACTTGCAATGGATAAAAGTGGTTTAGGGTTTGAGAAAGGACAAAATTCAAAGAAAAATCAACCTCCTGACATGAAGATTTAGTGCAATGATGGACAACTCAAGAATCATAGAAGCTATACCAGAAGGAATCCAATCAGACAACCTAATGCTCAAAGGTATTTATCCTTTAATTGTGTCTGTTATTTTTGCAATAAATTTAGACATAGGGAAAAAGAGTACAAAAGTAGAATGAATGATACTTTATCATTCTCCGACAAATATTTTGAGTGCAAGAAGATTGGACATAAGGTTGTGGAATGTAGAAGTCAGAAGTTGAACAAGTCATTTTTATCATTTAATGGATACTATTATCACTGCAACTTATTTGGAAACAAGGCTAACTAGTGCAAATATAGATTGAATAAAATAAAATATGGTTGGAAGAATGTTGTTTGTCATGACTGCAGTAATCCAAAACATTTTTCTAGAGACTGTAGAAACAAAAGGATAAAAAATAACTTTCCGACAAAGAGACATGAACCAATCATAGATTCAGAAGAAGTAAGAAAGGAAATGAAAAGAATATGGAGAAAGGAAGGAGAATTTAAGCAAGTTCAATCAGAATCATCTGTTTTATCTGTGTCATCCTCTGGTGTAGATACACCCGTCAAATTTTGAGTTAGGTAACGCCTAAGGGGGAGCAATAATCAAAAAAATTAATAAACCCCTCATCGATATATGATGTCATATCATGACAAAAATGCATTTAATAAGGTTATGAATTCAAGGCTTCATGCAAAAGGAATTTTTAGACACATGTGTGAAGAATGAAGTTCATGGAATTTGAAAGGATGAAAGTGTACACAAATTTTGAGGTGATCTACTTGCAATTTGAAGAGTTTATTGTAGAAGCTTTTGGAATGAAATAAATAAATTCAAAAGTATCAAGGAAATCACATTAAACAAAAGGCATTTGTAAATAAGGAGAAGCGTGCAGAAGAAACTCGAAGAAACCAAAGCAATTCCATACGACAGAGTTTCAGGATTTGGTGAAGAAAGAAGAAATTGAAGTGGATTTGAAGCATGCTTCAAAAGCTAAACATCTAATTCCATTCTGCATTGATTATTATAGAGGTAATTTGCTTAAACAATCTTTCAATTTTATTTCATGGATAATAAGATAGTGAATATTTCGGATAAATTACAAATAAAATTAAGGAATTATTCTCTGAAAAATCTATCAGAAGAATTTGTTGGTGCATTTTCTAGCATTCCTCCTAGAGTATTACCCACTAAAGACATTTATGCATACATTTATGGTAAAATTGAGGAAATGTCACTGATTCAATTGAGTATTCTGTGGAAGAATGAGTTGGAAGAAAATCATGATACATATAAAATCCTAGTCAAAAATAAGTTGGATGTATGGTGGAAATCCCCATTGTTTGAATTTGACAAGAAATACGTTCAAAAGGCTTTAAGTAGGATTCATGCTAAATCTATTTGGATTGATAAAGCACACCCGATAACTAGAGAAGCTATAAGAGTTGTAATCGGTTTGTGTTCCTCTAGACCAGTTCCTAGATGAAATATTTTTGATGAACAAGAGATAATTGAGATGGTTGGTGCGACCCTAGAAGGAATTTTTTTTTTTTAGTACAATATAAGATTTGGTCATTTCGTATGTTGCACTAGTTATTGGACACAAAATTTTCTTACCAAGCAATAACCATACAGTTTCTACTACTATCATTTACACTACTATTGATATGGTTAGGAATGGAGCGTATTATGACCTTTGTAAGCTACTTCGATTGCATCTATTGAAGAACTTAAAATAAATCAAGAAGAGAAAGAAATTCACATTCTGGTATGGTACCTTAATAGTTTGTTTACTCTTTTACTTTATGAAAGAGTTACCGGTAATTGGAAGGATAGATTGGACAAACTCAAAACTAATAGCTTATCAAATTAGGAATTGGATGAAAAATCTTGGTGGTTTGGATGCTCAAGAAACTGCTCTTGCAACATTCTTTGGAACATTTCATATGAGAATGAATAGAATAACAAGAATTCTTGAAAATGAGATTGAGAAGTACTCTAAAAATATTAATTTTCTAGTTTCTATAGGTTTTTGTTATATGGAAGTAGCTAAATCCAGACTGGTGTGGATTTATGAATTGGATTATGAAGTAATTGAGGTTGAGATTGATCATTATGCAAAAGTGCTTCTGAAAAGTCCTAAGAACCCTAATGTAGAAGAAATTTCTATGACTAAAGCCTTTGGCAATGCAACCAGAACAAGAAATAAGAGAAAAGGTGTTATCGTCAAACAAGAAATCACAGAAGGAAGTGAATCAGAGAGAGCTCAACATGAGCATGAAATAATAAATATTCAATAAGCATTAAAGGAGTTGGAGAAAGTGATCCTCGATGCCAGCTTCAATTCATCTATATCAATTGTGGAAAATCTCGAGAATATTATTAGCTCTTTGAAAGCATACATCTTCGGACTAGAAGAACAAACTGGAAATACATCTTCGGACTAGAAGAACAAAGCATACTTATTTGAGGAATTATACCAGACCCTTTCATGACCTTTGCCACTGATGTCAAAGGGGGAGAGCTAGATAGACAGGGGAAAAACATTTTTGATAAGAACAATTTTATAGGGAGAAACATTAACCTTGAAAGGGGGAGTATTCAATTGTCTTTTATAGGGATACAAATGTTTTTGATATGCATGTTGCCATCAATGCCAAAGGGGGAGATTGTTGAAAATATGGGAACCTTGCAACATGAGCATGAAGTGTATATAGGATTTTTTGACTATTCTAGTGTTGTCATTGATGTCAACATTATGGAAACATGGTGGGAAACATATTTGGTGTACCAAAAGCTGATCTCTATCAGAAGCGTTCTCTACTATTGATCTAGTACATTGGTTTTTGAGTCCAAAATTCACCGCAAGATGAGATATGACTCTACTCTCTCAATATCATTATTATGACTCGTTCAAACAGTTATATCTAGGATCTTGAGAAGTTGTATGTTGCGTACAAGAATTTATTAATGATAGAGTTTAACTCTGTACACTAATGTTGTCTCTCTATTTAGCATGCTAGTGTGGGAGACTTTGCATTTTCTTAGAAAGAACATTCTAGTTCTGCAATTCTAATGGTGGTCTCTTTGATGTTAATGTGATGAGAAATTGAAGCAATATTGGATCTGAAAGATGTTGAGAAGTGTCTTGATTTGGAGTTTTTGTGATTAGGTCTTATTCTTGGCTGACCTAATATATGACTTGCATTAAGAAGAATAATTATACTTTGCAAATGTTGGTTGGATCTCCTTTATATCTACGTTGACTTCATATGATACACCACATGGATAAAAATGTTTTAAATCTTATATGGTGCTGAGTGAGCTATTTTGATTGGTTTGCTTACATCTAATTAGGCTGACCTAATTGATGTATGAAATATACTTGTATATATATAAGACTATTTGGAGTTGAAAAGAGAGTGAGAGAGGGTGTGTGCGAAAAGGTGAAATGATGTGTATGGGATGAAGGATATTAAGAATGTGCAAGCTTAAATGATTTATCAGTTGTGAGCAAGGAAACAAGGATAAGAGCAAATTTCTTTAGTGACTGTTATGTAGATCAATATTTCACATTCAGAGCCTCATTGGAATTGAATACAATGCGTAGAAGGTGCATTCCATTAATTCATACTAGGTGATCCCACAATAGTGGTTTACAATTTTTGGCCAAACTGGACACTAAAATTATTATTTTTACCTAAATATTCACATTCAGGTACCTATAGCGGCTAAATCGTGAGGAATTTGAAGATGATGCAAACTAGAGTCTCATCACATTTTGTCTGTAGATTGTAACAAAAAAAAATTCAAAATTTTTGGAATCAGATTGCACTTATTTTTCCATCTCCCACAAAAACTGGATTTTTTCAAAAAACAACATTTTTAAAAAGTGACGCACACCATATAACGCATAACTTTTTTTCCATGAAGGATAAAATTCTAATAGTGCTTCCACTTGGTTAGATAGTTTTTTATTAAATATTTTTTCTTTAATCAAGTTTTGAAGTAAAAAAAAAACAATTCAGACATAGCACGACCATATAACGCGTATTTTTTTTTGTATATATCAAAATTCATTTTTATTTTTTTTGGATCAAGGACATCAATATCTAGTGCACTCATATTTTAATTTTTTATGTGCAGAACAAAGATCTTCATTTTTGATGAAAGACCTATGTTTAATAAAATGAAAAAAACAAATACATTATAAAACCAAAACATATCAAAATTATAGTTGTTGGATAGCGCGTTCCAATGACTACTTGATTCCAGTTGGGTCTATGAAGTCTCCTCCATTTTCATCCTCTACCTAAGCTTCAAATGGCAAAAATCTACTAAAATTTGGTGGAAGAGGGGGAGAAGGGAAAAAAAGGGGGGTTCGCTCACTCGAAAGGGTGAAGGGGGGTTCGTTCGAAGGGGATTTGCTTGAACCCCCCTTTTTTTTGAATTTTCCATTCGTTTCTATGAAGAAACGTGACATCATAGGGTTCGAGCGAACCCACCATGCAAAAGGGGGTTCGATTGAACCCCTCTTTTGGGTTCGTGTGAACCCCCTAGTTCGCTCAAACCCCTTAAAACATGAAATTTTGAATGTGTGAGCAGTTTTACAAATTTCTTTCCTCATCAAAATTGTAAACCATTATTATGGGGTTACCCTACTATTGGCAGTGAGCCATATCTTTTGTATCTTGGTGGTTAGCCATTTCATTGTATATTCTAGTTGTGAACCTTCTAAGGATAGTGAGTCCTAGTAGTGAGCCTTTTAATATTCTATATCCAGATATATTATATTATGAGCTAATCCTCATCGCGGTTTTTCCCATTTTGGGTTTTCCATGTAAAAAACTGGTGTTGATGTGTTTTGTGGTGTGATGTTCATTTCAATATCTTCATTCTAGTTTGCTACCATACGTGCTTAAATAATTGGGTGGTTTACATCTAAATGGTTATATGGAATACTGATTCATCCCCCCTCTCAGTATTCCAGACAATCAACAATCTGATCTTCAATGTTATTGACAAAAATATTTTCTCTTATGAAAGTTGCCTCTTAATTCTTAGATTTTAATTGATAAAATAATTGTATTTATAGGTGTTTATCTAATTTCCCAAAAATTAGATTCCAAAAGCCAACAATTGAAACTTGGATTTGAATCATTAAAATGCTTCCAAAAGCATATTTTAAATTGGGTTTTGGTACTTAAGGAGGACCCATTCCTAGGACCTAAATCCAGGACGCATAATCTCCAAGATGTTTAAATTAATGTTGCCAATTGTTTAATGTGGGTTTCCATTTCAGAAAATGGGAATAATAAGGCTTTGAAATGCATAATTTGGTCAATTAGAAGATTAATTAAGTCTATTTAATTAAGGGATGCAAACATAGTGTGAAATTGTTAAGATATTCAATTTTCTACGCTACATTTAGCCCCCACTTTAGTGAGAATATGAACTTATGCTCAAACTCACACTAAAGTAGACAAATATATGTCAAGAGGGGTCCAAGTGTACAAATGTTAGAAAGATAGGATGAAAAAGATCAAGGAGGTGGCCAAGCCCCCAAGATCAAGATCCCATGGCAAACCAACATAAGCACAAAAGGACACACACTTATGTATGATATGAAGCAACAAGACAAGATACACAAACATATAATGTCAAAATTAATGTGAAAGGGATGAACTAGCAAGTTGTATTATGCCACATCCATAAAAAATGATCGAATGGCTCCACTGACAAGCAAGTTGTGTTACGCTTGGTGGCCATGAAAAATAAATTCACAAGGGCTAGTGCAGTCTGGTATACACTAGGTGAGACCCCAAGATAAAGATGAGAAATACACACTAGATCTACAAGGTGTGTACTTATAAAACATGCTTCACAAGGCTAGCAAGCTCCATTATTCTAGAAACTCATGGAATAAGATAAAATTGATTCATAAGGCTAGCAAGCTACATTATGCTAGACACTCATAAAAAATGATCAAGGTATTATGCCAATGCTACACTAAGTTCAACCTCTATGAGAAAAGTGAAGCAAGAAATGTAACAATATCAATGAAACTCATGCCAAAATGAAATAATGTCAATGTAAAGGTCACACTTCCTAGAAGATGTATGCTATCATCACTAAGAATGGAACACACAAACAATGAGTGGGGGACAATATGCCACCACTTAAAATATCAACATACTTGCTATGTTGGCATTTTAAGTAGAAAGCGAGGAAGGGGGATCCTTGAAAAAATGCACACCTCCCAAAAGCTAGTTATCCTTGCCCCCCAAGCACAAAGACAAAGAAAACCACCAAGGACTATCATGTTGCTACCAAGATAAATAAGGTTGCACCTACGATTGTATCACCATGAATGGCAATGTGTAACGCCCCACTGTGGAACCTGGAAAAGCGTTATAACATTCACATAAACAACAGAATAATTTATTTTTTAAATAGATAACATGTGACAACAACTACCATAATTATTTTAGGGTTCCACAACTACGCTACTATGAATAATAACAATACAATACAATAGCCATATAATTAACTTACTCATGAGAATTCATGACCAGATATACATATACAATAAGAGTTACATACAATAATTGAGATTGTGACAAATCTCATAATAATATAAATATCAGTACAAAGCAACTCATGTACATCATGAGTGTAATACAATAAGGAATAAGATGTAGAAAAGAAGACAACCACGCCCATGAAATCGTGAAAAGAACTATGCACCGCAACCACTGTGCATTTTGGATCCAGCCAAGAAAACCTATCACGAACAAAATACCTAAAGGGGACCCAATGGAGAAAGTGGCACATTCCTCCCAACCGTGTGGAGCTTGAAATACCACCCCCCATGCTAGGAGATAGAACAAGTCCTAAATTCATATAGACCACAAAAGTGACAACATACAACACAAGGTCGAAAATCATGACATCACCACTGAAAAACTCCCAGTACCTTAGTTAAGGTTATCATAGAAATACCAACTTCCAAGAGGTTACCCATGCAACCACATCTAGGGTTCGGCCCATATCAGAAGCCACTCCTCCTAAGGTACAACTCCTCATAAAGACAAAACAAGAAGACAACATGCATGCAACAAGAACTTCTTAACCAAGGACCTATAATCAATTGATCCAATAAATAATCACAACAACCAAACTAGCATGGCGAAAACTCCGCAGGTACATGCTTAAATTAACTTGAAATACAATTTTCCCAACAAGTAATACATAGGCACAGGTGCGAGTTCCACGTTTCCACACAAGATCAAAATAAAGCCCCATACTATAAAATTAACATAATTCCATAATGACCAATCAACTCCTCTGGAAGGATAAAATGCTAGAACATTTAACCTTAATCACAAGAAATAATAAAAATCACTTTGTTAAAAAAATTTACAACAATTTTTCCGCAAGGATTAATAATGTCATATTAACTATACTTTCAACTAAAAAGAACACAAATAACCAAAATAATCCTTTCTTCACTATAGACATTTTAAAACATCCACTCCTAGTATAATGATATAACCATTATCCGAACTCAATATAACTAATCATTAAAAAGAACAAATCAAAAATCCAAGAATCATCTCTAAACATTTATTAAATAAATCAACATATCAATTATCCTTTATCATTTTATTTTTGATAAGAAAGGCATTAAACATATTCACTAACCATGACTTATCATATAACTAATATGTGAATCCCAACACATAAGGATACTAAAAGAATTATATTAAACTCCAAATGAAAAGATATATACACATTTATATTAACATACTCGTTTCATTTTCAATGTATTCTAATAACATACCTCATTACAATTCAATGCAATAACAAATAATAATAATAATAAACTATTTTATAAACCATAGAGGGAATTATTAATATATCAATATTAAGGTCAATTAATCTAATGTCCATGTTTAAGTATATAGTAAGAATAGAATCATGGTAACATGTTGAAATATTTATAATAGCTTATACTACTGATACATGAACTTTCAGTGATACAATAGTGATACAAATGTATATAATATGGTACCTTGGAGTCTACTTCTTAAAAATAAGAGCATTACCTCTAGGAAAGTAATCAATTCAAAATAAAGTCCGTTACAAATAAAGCCATTATAAGGATAGGTCTACACAAAATAAAGGAATTATAAGTTCAAAATTTCAGTCATTACAAGGGCCGTGACTTTTAAGTGAATGGGAAATAATAAAATTTTGAAACCACGCGCATGCACCAAGGATGAGATGAGGCTGGCAGCGACTGAAGTAAACAAAGAATGTAACACATACCGTGGCTAAAGGTAAAATAAGTGCATCCATTGATAAATCAAAGATGGTGTAGTTTGTCTCACTCTACAACCGAGCTGAAACTGGTATGACAACATGCGCAACAAGACTACAAAAAGGAATAAAGCTACGATGAAGGTTAAGCTTTAATGCTGACCTGGAGCAAACCATAAGAGTGAGTAGGCAGTAAGAGCCATGTGGGTGAACACACGAAAAGATGAGAGTAAATGGTGACATAAATGATAAAGTTGGCCTCAAACGACATAGAAAATTCCATGGGTTCAGTTACAAGTACACATCACCACATAGGTTCCTTCTATTGAAATCCAAATGAAGCAAGAGTCGAGTGACCAGGTCGATGAAGGGTTACTGTTTCACGAAAGAAACCTTAGTATGTGGCAACCGAATCGAGTATACACCAGATCGTTGCTATGACTACTAAACAACCACTATAGAAAAACTGAATCTCATATTTGCTCAAATAATTCCATGTAGATGATTTGCTTAACAAATAAACCATTGTAGTGCTCGTGCACAAAATGATGGACTCCCTTCGAACTAATGACCTATTGTAACAATCAACCATACAAAGCATACGCAAACTGAAGGACAATGACAAGCTGCATTGAGTGAATTTACAAATGAACATGCTTAAAGAGAGACCCATCGACAAGACTTTATGTTGCATCAAACCAACCAAACCAAGCACGTTCAAAAAGAAAGACTTCATGGAAAATTCGACATGTAGTATCAAGTGTTCCATGCATACTCATGTGCTAATATGAGACTCCATTGAATAGTCAACCTGCTGCACTGAGTGCACCATACCATGAATGCCTATAGAAAGACTACCTTCCATAAAATGACTTGTTGCAACACAAACAACATACAAGACTGCTACAACCAAGTTCATTATAATATCAAAACAAAACCAGAGTTTGCAGACTTCTATGCCCTAGCCTAAAGAAATCAATGGTCATTCTAATCACTCTCATAGAATAACAGGGACAAGTCATCCATGCAAGGTGGACAGAGAGTTTCTTATGCATGCGGAATACATGCACAACCAACACAGGTAACAAAAATATCAATAATCAAGAACAAGGGTTAACAATCGCAAATTCAATAAAATGGAAAAAACATGAAGGAAGACCATGGCGCGAGGAGGACATAATTATTAATTTAACATATTCCATTATGTTGTGAATGCTTGACAAAAATAACAGTGTTTTCTCTTTAATTATTTTGTAACATTATCCATTTCACAATATTATTTTTGTTTCTTAATCAATCATGATGTAATTTCCAATATTCAGTTTCTAACATGTTTCATTTTTCTATGGTGAAACAGGGATTGAAGATGAAATCTACATAGTATATTAACATGTTTACAACAAATAAACTTTTAATTTAAACAAGAAAAGAACCTGAAAGCGTTTCCCTGAAAATGGAGAACGAACTCAACAAAACCCTGCAGATTCAAACTTTCTACTTTCCACAATCAGAACATAGTCTTTAACAAAGTTTTCAACTTCTTTGATCAATTCCTCAAACCCTGAAATTCCAAAAAATATCTTTGGTGAAAACAATATTTTTACTTCCTACTGTTCGAGTATCCAAAAACGTGTGTGCAAGAATGAACAATTTCAAGATTATAACCTTTTCCATTCTTCTAAAGTCTCAATTCTAGCTTTCAGTTATAACATGCAACACATGCATTAAACTCAATAGACACAACAAATTAACAAGATATTTCAACTTAAGATCACAACTCAAAGTTTTATTTTTGAAATGTAAAATTGAATAATGAAATCAATTTACAATTAAATGCTCTTTTCGAAACAAGATATTTTAATATTTTAATTTAATCACATAATAAACTAAAAAAAAACTTCTTTAATTTAATTATATCATTAAATCAAATAAAGCAACATTAATATTAATTAAAACATTATAATAATTCAAATTAACATAATATAAGCAATACAGACTTAATCATTAACAAATGACTGCAATCATATGATGAACAAGTGACACGACATGAGGGTAACGACAAATACTCATTCCTTTTAGAATGATGGCTAAGGATAGAGGACAAGTCTATCTCCCATCGATGATTCCATTGGGTCATGGCATGCTCAGACCTGACAAACAGGTGGAGTTGATGCCTGTACCTAAAAACTGTGTAACACTGCATGATTAATCCCACATGTATAAATATGAAAGCACACCGTGAATAAGAATCACGATATAGAAAGGCACTCACTGATGAGTACTGCTAAATCGTCTTCTTCACCAACTGACGTAAACATCTAACTAACATAACATCATAATGTGTAAAACATAACAGCATAGATAACTATCATAAATGTCATCTCATGAAAGCAAACATCCCATCAAATAATATAGTATATCATCAAATGAGTTTCACAACCAGTCATGTAAATCATGACATAAAACATTGAAACAACATAATATCAAAGGTCTATCCGCTAACAGTGTCACATAACAACTAAAATAAAAGTGTCATCAGGAAGGTCACTACATCCTCCCCCCCTAGGGTGAGTTTTACTCTGGAAGCCTGCAAATATCCCTAGTAAAAACTCCATACAGTCAAACATAATCAAGGGTTCCAAGATTGAACCACTCCATACCGCAACATAAAAACAACATCAACTTGTGCCATAGTCAATCCAACCAAGTACACCATCAATCCATACAAACCAACATGGTGAAACAACCACCAACCATGTCTCCAAAAACACATAACCATGGATCAACATACATAATACACATATGCACCAATACACATCACCGAAAATCACAACATAAGGCCACACAAGGGTCCATCTGGACAGTGGAAAGTAGCAAACCATCCATGATAGAAGAATACTTGAACCAAGAACATATAACCATCTCATATAAATCAAACATCAAAATAGTGGCTTGATGGTGTTAGGTCATACATAAAGTGAGACCATCCAAACAAAACCACTATGACCTATCCCTTGTTGTATAAGGTGATTAGCCTCCAAGAGATAGTCATCACACAAAGGTGAGTAGTGGATCCTAGTTGCATAACAGCCTCACATACCCCCATCCTCTACATTTCCCGCATCTACTTCCTCGTACACACTCACCAAATCCACCTCATATGTCCTTGGAGAGGAAACACAATACGACACATAGCCGACATTGAAAACAACAAAGATAACTAGCTTAGCCACAAATCTCAAAAGAGAAAATTAAAGTTTCATTTCAACAATAAAGAAATAAATACGTGTAATTTCAACACTGAATCAAGTATATAACCACTGGGGTTATAAGTAAATAAGATCACAAGTCATGGCTAAACCTTCACAATCAAGTATAAACAAAGTGTCGCCCCTCACAATCAACTGAAAAATCATCAATAACCAAAAGGAAATTCACAATCTTTAAATTGCATTGTACAACACTATGTGACTAAATATTAGCCACCAAACGAGGAAAGAGGAAACAACATCCATCTAGAATAATAATAGCCCTCATGTGATGCAGAATGAGCACGCCATCCACATGACCCAGAGTGTATCCACGACTAAAAAAAATTCATCACTCTACCTGGTCATATGCCAGTCGGAGAAGGCATGTACTGGTCATATGCCACATGGCAATGTGTTTGTGGGTCCGCGGAGGTAGGCACACGCATAACACATCCCACATCGCGATACCTCGTGGAGAAGACACACGCCAGAACTTGCTATAGCTCGAGGTATACATGGATAGGATCTACTCATATGCTACTCGACCAACATGGTCAAGGCTACCATGAGGATCCCTCTACAAGTGTTCGAGGCCCCATAATGCTCATCGCACAAGTAGGCTAACAAAGACAAACTCATAATTTTCCTTCACGTGTCTAGGCACGTGGCATCGTGTAACACGGCATCATCACCATCACTATGTCAAAACATGAGTGGGGTGTGGTATCGTACTGCATCATATCGAAATATGTGCAATTACAGTATATCAAAGCATCATCATCAATACTATGTCGGAACATTAGTGTGGTATGGCATCCTATCTATCAAATCATGTTGGAGCATGTGCAGATACACTAAATATATAATGCAATACGACAATATCACTATGGGGCTGCCGAGCTTCACCTCTCATACGAATGAGGTTAACTCAACAATGTCAGATCAACGCCTCTACGGATGTCCAGGCATAACTAACATACCAATGATGTTGTGCTCAAATCTGTGGGGATTAGGTAAACACTTATGGATCAAGTATCCTGATCCATCATAAGGGAAAGTAGTGGGTACATTTCTTCGGGATTGGTTGAGCTGAGATGCTCTGCGCCGCAATATGCATACGCTACACACTCCACCCAAAGAACTTGTGGCTTCTACTATCCCTTCACGGATTGAGGGGCTGGAGAACCAAAAGAAAAAGAACTACTTTTGGTTACTCTTATATATATATAAGTTTCAACCACACATGGGTTGGCCCTCAATCGGGTAACAAACAAACACACACAATGGTATGGTAGATTCCACACCAAAGTGTAACTTTTCCCCATGGATGGGTACCAGGTATCACCATCACATGGATACACAAAACAAGTATGGGTTTTCACAACACTCATACAAAATACAGTTACTGGTTTCTTACATTTACAGGGGTACAACTACATACATAATTCCATAGGAACATCAATTTTTCCATAACCAAGGAATATGTATCATAACTTTGCATCTGTAAACTTATATCAAGTTCCCTCATGCTACTCTTTTCCACAGAGTACATCATGCTAATGTAAAAGCCATGAACACGTGATCACTTAACAATTCCACTAACCGACTCACAAGGATAACATAATAAACTCAACATACCCCAAGTACCCAGTGTATGAACCTGGGGCTCTGATACCAAGCTGTAACGCCCCACCGTGGAACCCGAAAAAACGTTATAACATTCACATAAACATCATAATTTTATTTTTTTAAAACAGATAACATGTGACAACAACTACCATAATCATTTCAAGGTTCCATAACTACGCTACTATGAATAACAACAATACAATACAATAGCCATATAATTAACTTACTCATGAGAAGTCATGACTAGATATACATATACAATAAGAGTTACATACAATAATTGAGATTGTGACAAATCTCAGAATAATATAAATATCAATACAAAGCAACTCATGTACATCATGAGTGTAATAAAATAAGGAATAAGATGTAGAAAACAAGACGACCACGCCCACAAAATCGTCAAAAGAACTATGCACCACAACCACTGTGCATTCTGGATCCAGCCAAGAAAACATGTCACGAACAAAATACTTGAAGGGGACCCAATGGAGAAAGTGGCACATTCCTCCCAACCGTGTGGAGCTCGAAAGCCCACCCCCCATGCTAGGATATAAAACAAGTCCTCAAGTCATACAGACCACAAAAGTGACAACATACAACACAATGTCGACAATCATGACATCACCACTGACAAACTCCCAATACCTTATTTAAGGTTATCATAGAAATACCAACTTTTGAGAGGTTACCCATGCAACCACATCTAGGGTTCGGCCCCTATTAGAAGCCACTCCTCCTAAGGTACAACTCCTCATAAAGACAAAATAAGAAGACAACATGCATGCAACAAGAACTTCTTAACCAAGGACCTATAATCAATTGATCCAGTAAATAATCACAACCAAACTGGCATGGCGAAAACTCCAAAGGTACATGCTCAAATTAACTTGAAATATAATTTTCCCAACAAGTAATACATAGGCACACATGCAAGTTCCACGTTTCCACACAAGATCAAAACAAAGCCTCATACTATAAAATTAACATAATTCCATAATGACCAATCAACTCCTTTGGAAGGAAAAACTAGTAGAACATTTAACCTTAATCACAAGAAATAATAAAAATCACTTTGTTAAAAACATTTACACCAATTTTTCCGCAAGGATTAATAATGTCATATTAGCTATACTTTCAACTAAAAAGAACACAAATAACCAAAATAATCCTTTCTTCACTATAGACATTTTAAAACATCCACTCCTAGTATAATGATATAACCATTATCCGAACTCAATATAACTAATCATTAAAAAGAACAAATCAAAAATCCAAGAATCATCTCTAAACATTTATTAAATAAATCAACATATCAATTATCCTTTATCTTTTTATTTTTGATAAGAAATGCATTAAACATATTCACTAACCATGACTTATCATATAACTAATATGTGAATCCCAACGCACAAGGATACTAAAAGAATTATATTAAACTCTAAATGAAAAGATATATACACATTTATATTAACATACTCATTTCATTTTTAATGTATTCTAATAACATACCTCATTACAATTCATTGCAATAACAAATAAGAATAATAATAAACTATTTTATAACCATAGAGGGAATTATTAATATATCAATATTAAGGTCAATTAATCTAATGTCCATGTTTAGGTATATATTAAGAATAGAATCATGGTAACATGTTGAAATATTTATAATAGCTTATACTATTGATACATGAACTTTCAGTGATACAATAGTGATACAAACATATATAATATGGTACCTTGGAGTCTACTTCTTAAAAATAAGAGCATTACCTCTAGGAAATTAATCAATTCAAAATAAAGTACATTACAAATAAAGTCATTATAAGGATAGTTCAACACAAAATAAAGGAATTATAAGTTCAAAAGTTCAATCATTACAAGAGCCGCGACTTTTAAGTGAATGGGAAATAACAAAATGTCGAAACCATGCGCATGCACCAAGGATGAGATGAGGCCGACAGTGACTAAAGTAAACAAATAATGTAACACATACTATGGCTAAAGGTAAAATAAGTGCATGCATTGATAAATCAAAGATGGTGTAGTTTGTCTCACTCTACAACCGACCTGAAATTGGTATGACAACAGGCACAACAAGACTACGAAAAGGAATAAAACTACAATGAAGGTTAAGCTTTAACACTGACCTGGAGTAGACCATAAGAGTGAGCAGGTAGTAAGAGCCATGTGGGTGAACACACAAAAAGATGAGAGTAAATGGTGACATAAATGGTAAAGCTAACGTCAAACGACATAGAAAATTCCATGGGTTCAGTTACAAGTACACATCACCACGTAGGTTCCTTCTATTGAAATCCAAATGAAGCAAGAGTCGGGTGACCAGGTCGATGAAGGGTTATTGTTTCACGAAAGAAACCTTAGTATGTGGCAACTGAATCGAGTATACATGAGATCGTTGCTATGACTACTAAACAACCACTACAGAAAAACCGAATCTCATATCTGCTCAAATAATTCCAGGTAGATGATTTGCTTAACAAATAAACCATTGTAGTGCTCGTGCGCAAAATGATGGACTCCCTTCGAACTAATGACCTGCTGTAACAATCAACCATACAAAGCATACACAAACTGAAGGACAACGACAAGCTGCATCAAGTGAATTTACAAATGAACATGCTTAAAGAGAGACCCATCGACAAGACTTTATGCTGCATCAGACCAACCAAACCAAGCACGTTCAAACATAAAGACTTCATGGAAAAGACGACATGCAGTATCAAGTGTTCCATGCAGACTCACGTGCTAACATGAGACTCCATTGAATAGTCAACCTGCTGCACCAAGCACACCATACCATAAATGCCTATAGAAAGACTACCTTCCATAAAACGACTTGCTGCAACACAAACAACATACAAGACTGCTACAACCAAGTTCATTATAATATCAAAACAAAACCAGAGTTTGCAGACTTCTACACCCTAGCCTAAAAAGATCGATGGTCATTCTAATCACTCTCATAGAATAACAGGGACAAGTCGACCATGCAAGGTGGAAAGAGAGTTTCTTATGCATGCAAAATACATGCACAACCAACACAGGTAACAAAAATATCAATAATCGAGAACAAGGGTTAACAATCCCAAATTCAATCAAATGGAAAAAACATGAAGGAAGACCATGGCGCGAGGAAGACAGAATGATTCATTTAACAGATTCCATTATGTTGTGAATGCTTGATAGAAATAATTGTGTTTTCTCCTTAATTATTTTGTAACAATATCCATTTCACAATATTATTTTTGTTTCTTAATCAATCGTGATGTAATTTCCAATATTCAGTTTCTAACATGTTTCATTTTTCTATGGTGAAACAGGGATTGAAGATGAAATCTACATAGTATATTAACATGTTTACAACAAATAAACTTTGAATTTAAACAAGAAAAGAACCTAAAAGCATTTCCTTGAAAATGGAGAACGAACTCAGTAAAACCCCGCAGATTCAAACTTTCTACTTTCCACAATCGGAACACAGGCTTTAACAAATTTTTTAGCTTCTTTGATCAATTCCTCAAACCCAAAAATTCCAGAAAATATCTTTGGTGAAAACAATATTTTTACTTCCTATTGTTCGAATATCCAAAAACGTGTGTGCAAGAATGAACAATTTCAAGATTATAACCTTTTCCATTCTTCCAAAGTCTCAATTTTAACTTTCAGTTATAGCATGCAACACATGCATTAAACTCAATAGACACAACAAATTAACAAGATATTTAAACTTAAGATCACAACTCAAAGTTCTATTTTTGAAACATAAAATTGAATAATGAAATTAATTTACAATTAAATGCTCTTTTCGAAACAAGATATTTTAATATTTTAATTTAATCACATAATAAACTAAAAATAACTTCTTTAATTTAATTATATCGTTAAATCAAATAAAGCAACATTAATGTTAATTAAAACATTATAATAATTCAAATTAACATAATATAAGCAATATAGACTCAATCATTAACAAACGACTGCAATCATACGACGAACAAGTGACATGACATGAGGGTAATGACAAATACTCATTCCTTTCAGAATGATGGCTAAGGACAGAGGACAAGTCTATCTCCCATCAATGATTCTATTGGGTCATGGCACGCTCAGACCTGACAAATAGGTGGAGTCGATGCCTGTACCTAAAAACTGTGTAACACTGCATGATTAATCCCACATGTATAAATATGAAAGCACACTGTGAAGAAGAATCAGGATATAGCAGGGCACTCATTGATGAGTACTGCTAAATCATTTTCTTCATCGACTGATGTAAACATCTAACTAACATAACATCATAATGTGTAAAGCATAACAACATAGATAACCATCATAAATGCCATCTCATGAAAGCAAACATCGCATCAAATAATATAGTGTATCATCAAATGAGTTTCACAACCAGTCATGTAAATTATGACATAAAACATCAAAACAACATAATATCAAAGGTCTATCTACTAACAGTGTCACAAAACAACTAAAATAAAAGTGTCATCAGGAGGGTCACTACACAATGAGCAAGACACATAAAGCTAACAATTCCACATAGTGATGGGCAAATGATAGGATGAATATAATTGTCAATTAAAGAAAGTAAATGCATCAATACAAGAAAGAGCACCAATCCTAAAGATGTTGAATTTTATTACTCAAAGCCTTGCATTCATTGGTAGAATGACTACGCACTCAATGATATGCACAAGATGAGTTTTTGGTATATAATTTATTTCATGTTCTTGGAGGGAGAGATATCAAGTGAGCTTGGAGAAGCCTCGACAAGGTACCCTCTTGATCAATGGTAGAAGATGTTTTCTTTTGTGACAAATACTTGTTGCTTACTACAAGGTGTTATACATACACAAGGCTCTCTAGATTGTGAGATTTTAGATACTCTCCTTTAAAGGAGGGTGTAAAATCTAATGCACCCTAATCATCACTAAGGCATGTGTTTGAAGATGAAGCAATATTTTTCCTAGGAGTGTTTTGCGTGATGACATTGATATTGAGCAAAGGTTTCTTTAATGCTTTCATTTCTTTTGAAGGACAATAGCCAAGTCCTCTTGTTTGTTATTACGAGGTAGGCTCCATAGGGACATGAATACCTTGTTCTTTAACACCACATCCTTTTCCATTATAGCCAAGTTGCTTCAGAAGCTCATAACCTTTTCCATAAAAAAAATCCATTTTTTTTGGATTTGGTGGTTTCTCATGATCACACTCGTCATATGTGGATGTATAATTTGTGTTTTCCTCTTCTTTGCTAAAATTTTTGGACTCACATGCTTTTGTTGACTCAACTTGTGTTGATGTTATGGTATATTCTTTCTCTTTTCCTAATTTGTGTGTAATCTTGTATTCTCTTATGAATGTAGGTGTAAAGTCTAATGAACCCTAATCATCATCCAATAGTTTCATGATTTATGTGAAACACTTCTCTTCTTATTCTTGTATCGGTTTCACTTTTGTAGTTGGTATCAATGTTGTAAGAGGATTTTTCATTCCTTTTTCAATTAAATGCAAACAATTGTGATATGATTGTAGGTTAGCTTTGATTGTGCAGACCTTGATTTGATAAGTGTACTTCACTAGATGATGTAATGTTGAAGGCACCACATTCATTACATGAATCCAAGGTCTACCTAAGAGAATATTATATGATAGTTCTTGAGGCATGACATGAATAGGAGTTTGCAATGTAACCTTACCCACTCTAATAGGTAATGTTATCACACCAAGCGGTTGTTTTCCCACATTATCAAAATCATGAATGGACATATTATCAGGTGAATTTGACTCTCGTCCACTCCAATCTTATCTAGAAGTCTTATAATACAAATATTGAGTGTCAACCATTATTAATGAGAGTATGTCTTATTCCACTCTTGTTAATTTTAGCCAATATTATCAAAGCCTCATTTTGTTTTTGCATTTCTAATGGAGGTAACTCATCTTGATAAAAGGTAATGTCTAAGTTGATTGAGTTCATACCTTGAATTAGGGCCACTACTTACTTTTTATACACATTAGGAGGGATAAAAACTTGTTGCAAATAATTTTGAAGCATGCCATGATAAAGAGGGGATGCTTGAATCAAATCCCACAAGGATATCTTAGGAGTGTTGCAAATTTGTTCTACAAGGTCATATTATTTACCACTACCCTGTTGGATATTAGGTGCAGGTGGAGATATGGTTGAGGAAATGAAATGGATGTTGGAGTTTGTCTTGGTTGCATGTTATTCCTAGTGTTATATGTATGAGCAACAATATTATAACTTGGTTGCTGCAAAACATTGTTACTTGTGAATTGTCTTGCAAAATTTAAGATAACACCTAAAAGAAGTGGCTTAGGAGATGACTTGGGAGGTCCAATAATTAGAGGAATCTTAGGAGGTACAATTATTAGAGTAATCTTATGAGGTACATGTTGGCCTTATTGTTGCACTAAAAGATCGACCTTTCAATGCCCGATACAAGCGTCAGTTAAGATCCACGGGAGGCGGTTAAACCATGTCGCAAACCTGAAGGGAGATGTTGGCGGTTAGTCCAACAATCCCCCCTCAGTGTCACCCGATGGGTTCGAACCCATGACCGGCTCTGATACCAATTGTTGGCCTTTTTGTTGCACCAAAAGATCGACCTTTCAATGCCCAATACAAGTGTTAGTTAAGATCCACGAGAGGTGGTTAAACCATGTCACGAACCTGAAGGGAGATGTTGGTGGTTAGTCCAATAGTACAATAATTGGAGGAGGCTTAGGAGGTCCAATAATCAAGGGAAATCTAATTGTCAATTGTGCATTCATAACCTTAATGGATTGGAATTCATGTGGAGGTTATTTTAATGAGGGGGAATCTAATGTCACCTTATCATCTTCTTTGTATAAGGAAGCCACATTACTATTGTTTGAAAGACATGTATCAATTCTATCATCCTATTGCACCATGATATCTTCCCTAGTAGGAGATTTTTTAGGAGAGGAGTAAACAAGATCTTTATGACATTCAATAGTTAGATCTTCTAAGATAAAAACATCACAATTAGGGGATATATCTAGAGAAGAACAACTATGATTTTCTTATTGATCAATGATTGCATCCTCTTGTTCAACAATATCTTCCCAAGTGGGAGAAGCATTGGGAGAGAGGGAAACAAGATTCTCACGACTCTCAATGAATGGATCTTCTAACACCAAAATATCTTATTCACAAATAGGAGAGATATTGGGAGAAGGGCAACTATGATTTTCATTATTATCTATAATTACATCCCCTTTTCCAATAATGTATTCCCAAGTAGGAGATGTAGGGGAAGAGAAACAAATAGGATTCTTATGACTCTCAATGATTGGATCTTCTAGTCACCAAAATATATTCTTCACAAATAGGAGAGATATTAGGAGAATAAAAGATGTGATTGTCATGAATGTCCAAATTTGTATTCTCTTTTACCAAACTAACCTCACATATAGAAGATATAGTGGGAGAGGGATAAATGAAAAACAAGAAAAGAGGGGAAAGAACTTCATATTCGTATGCGTGTAACAACAATTTCCTAGAGTACTCAACAAGATTTGAAAATAGAACATGAAGTATGATAACAAGATATTTTTGTAATGAGAACATGATGTAATAATTGTTCTACATATCTGAAATGCAATTTTTTTTCCCAATTTACAATAAATCAAGCAAAATGACACTTTTCTTGCACATATAATGACTATTTTCCAAAATTTCAAAACATAGATTTACTGGCAAAAATGGAAGGTAGACATAGAGACAAAAACACACCTACAAGATTGTCAGGACACATGTATAGGGACTGATTCGCCCAAGGGTGAATGGGTCCTTGCTAAGGGGTTTTAAAAATTAAAATTTGATTTTCTAGGAGTTGATACTTAAGTTCTCTATTTTAGGTTGCAGACTTTTATTACTGTGACAATTTTTTCCAAATTTTGATGTCTAAATGAAAATGCAACTTATGACAAAAAGTGAACAAAATGACAACTTTTTGAATGCAAATTTAACTGAAATTTTGATCTAAATCACTAAAAAACACTCTTAATACAACTAACATGCAAGATGTATGTAATATTTTTGGATTTGTGCAAATTTCAATGATGCAAAATACAATTTTGAAACCCTAAATGAAATACAAAACAAACTAATGCAATGCAAAATCTAGATCTAGGGTTTAGAGGACTGCCAATTTCAAAAAGTCTATAGTGTACGAATGTCAAGTTCACCAAAATGAAACATAGAAAAATGTGTGTGTGTCAAAATGAACTCATATTCTTATGTGTGAGGGTGAGAAAGGACGTTAGATTCAAATTCAAGAACATGAAAGCAATTTGACAAAGGAATCTAATCTATAGCCAAATGCACAAATCTAAAATCTAAAACTCCTACACATATGAGATTAAGCTATACTATTGCAAACATGATAAGGAATATACTAATTACCAAATGAAATGAAAGAAAAAATATAGTTTCACCATCCCATAGTGGAGTGTATTCACTTGATGTTGGATTGCTCTTATCACGGTGAAGCCTCCAAAGTTCGTGTGCAAAGTGTGGATGAATGTTTGGTTGATCGAAGTAAGGAATGAAGCTCTCTCAAGGATGATCTTGACAACACTTCATTGCTCAATGTATGTTGATTCTCCGATCCTTATTTGTGAGGAAATGGGTTTGTTATATAGAAAATGAGATTTGAAATGGACGATCAAGATCGTTTTGAAGAATATCCAGATCAACGATCAGAGTGTGTTGAGAGGATTTAGACATGAGAGAAATATGCAAAGTTGATTGCACAATTTGTGTGATTGGGAAATAGATTGGCCAGTCAGGGATGTGATTGATCATTTAATAGATTTAGATTGATCAGTCAATAATGTGATGGCTTAGTTGGGAATTTGATGACTTAGTTAGGAATTTGATGACTTAGTTAGGAATTGTTATTGATTAGTTAATAGAATAGATTATTTAGTTAACAATTTGGATTGATTAGTTAACAAATTAGATTGCTCAGTCAACAATCATAATTTTCTCAATCAAAAAGTGGGTGAGGAATATTAATTAATTGATTTAATTAATTCATTCATTTTTGGAGTTGAACGTGCAAATCAAGTTTGACTTTTGCAAACAAAGTTGCATTAGTTTGATTTGATTTTTGATAATTGATTTGAATAGTTTGATTTAATTATTCAAATTTTGGAGGGAAAGTGTCGTAATTAAATTATTATTTAATAATTTAATCTACTTAGGGGAATAATGTGATTTAGTGATGTAATTAAATAATTGACATTATTTAATCAATCAGGACAAAATAAATTAAGATTAGGACTTTATTAAATAAATATAATTTATTTAATTTGTCTAAAATGATGAAAAAGTGAATTAATTAAATAATGTTGTTTTATTTAATCAATAGAGGAATTAGGGTTTTTAGGGCTTTATTAAATAAATAAAATTTATTTAACTTGTTTGAAATGATGAAAAAGTGAATTAATTAAATAATGTTGTATTATTCAATTAATAGAGGAATTGGGGTTTTTGATGTCATTTTGATGTGGTGCGATGTGGGAACACTGTGAGATGATTCTGAGATGATTTGAGATGATCCAAGACATTTCGAGATGTTACAAGATGATTTTGAGCCATTTCGAGGTGATTCTGACATGTTCCAAGATATTACGAGATGATTTTGAGTTGTTTCGAGGTGATTCTGAGATGTTTTGAGACATTACAAGATGATTGCGAGTTATTATGAGATGTTACGAGGCAATTCTAAGTCATTTTGAGATGTTATAGGATGATTAAGAGTCATTCCAAGATGTTATAGGATGATTTTGAGTCATTCTAAGATGTTACGTGATGATTATAATCATTCCAAGATGTTACAGGATGATTCTAAGTTATTCCAAGATATTACAGGATGAGTCTCAGTTATTTTCTGAGATGTTACAGGATGATTCTAAGTCATTCTAAGATGTTACGAGATCATTTCGAGTCATTCTGAGATGTTACGGGATGATCGAAGATGATGTTCCATATCGTTTGATGTTGTTTGAGGTTGTTCGATGTTGTTTGATGTTGTTCGATGTTGTTAGATGATGTTCGATACTGTTCAATGCTGTTCAATGTTGTTTGATGTTGTTCGATATTGTTCGATGTTGTTTGATGATGAATTAATTAAATGATATTAAATCACTTAATTAATAGATGAATATGAGTGCCAAAAATGCTAGTTCACAAGCTACGACATTTTTAGGTTTCTACGGCTTATATGTGATATAATGATCTAACACACTTATACTTTTCCTAATTTCATTAGAAAAAAGAGATCTCCCCAAGATATGTTTGAATTTCAATCTTGAGATGAGTCAACCCTATTAGGAAGCTCTATTGTTTTCTTATGAAAAAATTACTGATTGACTATTTTGGGAGATAAATTTAAATGCATTAACAAACTCAATTGCATGACCTAACACTTCAAATGCAGAATATTATGATAACAAAAACATAAACAATAATTTGTAGGTACATTTAGGAAGTGCAAAACATGGCAAACCTACCCAAAAAGTGGGTTTTGAGTGTCCTACAAGGACTCATTTGCCCAAGGGAAAATGGGTCTTTGTACAAGGATTTTTCTCAACTTCTTGGGTCCTCTAGTGCAATATTTGAGTTTCTTTTTGCCCCAAGTTTCACTACCGAAAAGTCATAAATAATGTTGACAACTTTGACAACTTTGCCAACTTCACAAAATTGTTCTTTTGATTGATTTGCAGTCCTTCTTCACCTGTAAATTTGCACATACAAAGAGAGAAAAAAATGTTTGTTTTTGGTGAATAGGAGTTTGCCTTAGTCAAAACCCATGTTGGTAATTAAATCTTGATAATAAAATAATGATAAAATGGAAGGAATTGATGAATGAACAATTTTATCTCACAACTCACCAAACCCTTAATGACTGCCTTTAGAGGATTGAAGTTTAACATATCACTCTAAGGTTTGGATCTTGCATGAATTGGCTTGATTGATTGCTTGATTTGACGCTTGAATGCTCAAAACTTACATCATAATATTAGCTCCAAAACATGACATGATTATACATGAACCTTGACATGATGATATGATCTTGATTGCTATTGTAGATGACTAATAAATCTACTCTTCAATGCTCTTGACAATAATATTTGCTCTTGTGAAAGTTGTCTCTTAATTTTTAGATTTGAATTGATAAAATAACTATGTATTTATAGGTGTTTATCTAAAAAATTAGATTCCAAAAGCCAACAATTAAAACTTGGATTTGAATCATTAAAATACTGCCAAAAACATGTTTTAAATTGGGTTCTAATACTTGAGGAGGACCCATTCGCCTAAATCCATGACACACAATTTCCAAGATGTTTAAATTAATGTTGGCAATTGTTTAATACAGGTTTCCCTTTTAGAAAACATGAATAATAAAACTTTGGAATGCATAATTTGATCAATTAGAATCTTAACTAAGTCTATTTATTTAATTAAGGGATGCAAACATAATATGAAATTGTAAAGCTATACAATTTTCTACACTACACCACTCACATTTTTTAATAGTTTATCATTATCCTTTTATTACGTCGAGAGGCGTTATACAGTGAAAGCAACGAAGGAATATTCTGTAAAATTTTTGAACCTGCATTGAAAATGACAGGCATATGGAAGTCATGTGCTTCTTTTTCTCTCGTTAATTAAAAAAAATTCAAATAACATATATACATATATATATGAAAAATGGAAATTTGAAATTTATTAAAATTCATTAAATTTTAGGAGACGTGCATCGATAGAGGGTCAAATTTTTTATTTTCTCAGAGAAGGGGAGGATGATGCAGAGCATCTTCCTTAACTTTCTCCTTCCCATGTCCTGTGTTGAGTGTTGTTCAGTCTTTTTAGGACCTTTTTTTTACTAATATTAGATTACTATTTGACAGTTTTATTGTTGTCCAACTTTAATTAATAGCTATTAACATCTTTCTATTTTTAGATTGACGAAAAAGAGTAGGAGTGAGTCGTGGGTAAATGTGACGCACAAAATTCTGTGAGGGAATAGTGGGAAATAAATACGACTCCCTTGCATGCATAAAGTTTTAATGTTTGTCGGAGGATGTCTTTGGCAAATGTGGAACAATCTTGCAGGTGGTTTGTTGACAATCTACCTTTGTGCTTTGGGACCTGCATTGTTATGGGCTACTTGAACTTGTGTCCAATGAATCACATGGTGGTTTCAATTGGGATCTTCATTAATGCAATGCTACTGTTGTAGATTTCAATGTTTCTTTGTTGTTGGTGGAATTTTTAGATTAGGTTTGCAACATAAAACAAAAAAGAGTTCTCAAAATTGATTTCTTATCTCTCTTATAATCTATAACACAAAGTAGACAACCAATTACCAATATTTTTGAATCATTTCATCTTGCAGGGATGGTAAATAATTTTAGTTTCCGTAAAGTTGCACCTTAAAATTTAGGCAAAATATGGTGCAACTTTCTTTATTCGCTCCCAAGGATTCAGATAAAACTTGGTGCAGATTTTTTGACATGCTCCTTAAGATATAGGTCAACTGTTTTACAAATTTCTTGATATGCTTCCTAAAATTTAGGCTAAATATTGAATAATTTTGTTAATATGCTACTGATGTACAAGTAAATAGTACAAGTAACCAACTTCTCATAAGGGAATATTCTAATTTTAATCCTAAAACATCTTCAGAACTTGCTCCAGGTTTGGGGTTTGAGCTCGCCTAATTGCCCGTTCTAGCTGATGAAATTAGGTAGAATGCCCTTGTTGTGACCTATAAAGAACCTAGAAATAATACACATGTGGGGGAATGTGTTGTTTGTTTGTGTAAGTTTGAGGAAGGGGATCAAATAAGGGAACTGTTGTGCTCCCATTTCTTCCACAAAATTTTCCTTGACAAGTGGTTGTATGACCAAAAATCAATTTGCCCTTTATGCAGATTTTCCCTCATACCAGAGGAGACTACCATTAGGCTGAGGAGAAGAGAGCAGGAACTAACAAAAGAGATTTTGTTTTGGTTCTCCTCCTTCCATGGCCATGGATTTCACAGTATGTGGTGGTTAATGTAATCATCTTTATTTTTTATCCTGTAGGTGCGTAATTTTCTTTTTGGATTAAATATTTATGTTTTTAAAAAATTTTGCAGTCATATCTTTTTCATTCAGATGACCAGTATTTTTTATGATTTTGCTAATAAAATTATTTGGGTATTTCTATTAGGTCTTTTTAGTAAACAAAATTTCCTCTCATTATGTTGGGTTCTTTCAGGGCCTAGGGCCATATCTTCTGTTAATTATTGTTGGAGTTTTGTAAATCAAACATTTAATTGGGAATCTTATTTGAACAATTGCACCTCAAGATTTGTATATAGGGTTTTTATTTCTTCTTATTCTCAGACCTAGATGGTCTGATGGATTGAATGTTTCAGCAACAAAACTATTGAAAGCAATATCACTCTTATTAAATATTTATTTTTCAATGGTACTATCTATTGAGAGGCAACTATGAAATTGAATGGTTTGATTGTTCTTGATCATCTTTGCTGTATGATTTGCATATATGTTTTTCTTATGGGGCTAATATTCATTATTTCATATCCATGTGTGTATTTTATAGCAATTCCATATCCAGTTTATAGTTTGTATATGCGTTTATCTCCTAGATCATATAGAGCTATTTCACCAAAGACTTTGATAACTCTCTAAAAATGAACAAGACAGGATGTCGACCCAGGACTGCCCAATATGGCTCAGTGCATTAGTGGTGTGCATCAGGCCCACCCATTTGGGTAAGGTGAACCCTCTTGCCAAGTATATAGAGTTGAGACTACTGGGCTTTTACCATTTGGACAGTCGGGGTTGCATTTAGATGTAAACCAATTGAATACCTTCATTGCCATAAATTTTACAAAAGCTATAGTTAGCAGAGGGGAGAAAATATAGAAGGGGAGAGAGAGCGAGAAGAGAGCGGAATGAATTAGACTGGATTGCTTTAGCACTTTTTCCTTCAATTATTATTTTCCTCTTTAAAAAATTCCTTTTAGCATTTTTTTCCATATTCTTCTACATTTCTTATGTGTTCTGGCCCACATCTAAATGTTAGACTAACAAGAACTAAGTTGATCACTTTTCTTGAAGCATTTAATCAACATCAACACCACTAAATAAATATTAAATTTATAATTTTGGTGTTCCTATGAAGTCTCAACTTCATTTATGAAGTTCCATAATCAACACAATACTTTCATATTTATACACATATTTATTGCATAAATTCTCCCATCTCAAAAATTGACATAAAACATTACAATACTTTATTTCCCTGCTTAACATTTTTTTCTCTATACCAATCACACCTCCCCAACATGATAACTATATTGCAAACACATTAACTAGAAGAGTGGTATTATAACTTGTAAAATTGTATTAAAGAAAATAAGGGAGCCACTCTTATCAGGAAATGATTTTGATGTTGAAATTTGCAAAGGAGATTACTTCATACTCGTACATATATACAAACATATATTTTCTGAAATATTTTTTCTTCATATGAATCAAAGATTTCTCCCATAGGCCAATTCATGCAAGTGTTTACTTCACGCTTGTCTTCTCCAATCATAACTCTACATGATTGGGGTACCCATCAAAATGAATTTTGGTCCTTTTACAAAGGTGTCAAACTACATGTGACTTCTTGAATTGGTTTGTCTGTCTATTCTATAGCTGTGTTTTTTACTCCTTTTTCTTATTTTTCTCATTCTCTACTCAGGTACTTCTTTCTAGGATTGTGTAGTTCATTCCACTTCATCCAAATGTACATAACCTATAAGGTTATTGTCAAATCCCAAAAATGTTTCCTTTGGGAATCTAGCATGGATGCATTTTGGCATTTCAAGGTAGTTATAATGTGTAAGATGGGAGAGCAATGAGCATATACACCTACTTTAATGTCAATTCTGAAATGAATTACGAATAGTGTTTTGTGTTGGCATTATCAGAGCATAACTCTTTTGATCGAATGTAGTAGCTTGCCTCATTTCACCCATATGGTCTTGCAACACAAGTTTTGACATATAGTTGAAGTCACAACTACTGAGATCTTTGCAACATTTTGGACACTGCTTAAAGCTTATTTGATTTTTGCATAATTAAAATTAAAATGCAAGATTTATTTTATTGTTCTTAAAGTTTTTTGATAGATACCTATTTTAAACTGTTTTTTCCTGAACAATTTATATGTTTAAAGATATTTTGAAATGTAGTAGACTACCATCAACAAAGTTATACTGCTATTTGTCAAAATTCTAATTTTCTAAATGAGATTTTAAAGCACTTTTAAAAACCAACATCTTACTTCTTCAATAACCACTTTGAATGCAATATTTCATAGTTTTTGTACAAAATTAAACACCTTTAACCCGCCTTCCACACTTATTTAATGCAACAACTAAAAATAAAATGAGTAAATGATTTACACACCTCTTTTTTGCCAAAAATATCAATTACCTTCTTTTTTAATTGCTTTTTCTTAGAAAAAAGATTTTTTAAATTTTTTGTAACTGTAATCAACACTACTTCTCGGGAATTTGCTATAAAAACTAAAAGAATTTCATACAAAAATTTTGCAAAAATGAAATTTCGTTTTTGAAATAGCTTTCTCTTAAAAATTTTACACAATTTAATGCACTTTTCTAACTCCCATCAGAAAAATTTAGAGATCTTTAGAATATTATTCTTAATTCTTTAAAAAATGGCTTTAACTACAAAATTTGAGCCAAGCATATGTTTAAGATATTGAAGCAAATGCAATTTCAACACAACTTGAACAACTAGAGGTATCGACTTGAAGCTCTGATATAATAGTATAAGACCAACACAATGGCCATGAAGGATTCAACACTACTTATTGACACTAAGAGAAGGAAGAACACTCGAGCTTTATTGGAAGAAATGAAATGAGATAATTTTAATTATTTCCATGAGGCTTAACAGTCTATGGGTCCTCAGATTTTATAGCTGTCTCAACCATCAAAAGGGGCTGACATTGAGAATTTAGTTTCTTCCTTAAGCAAGTAGTTTCCTTTTCTATTGATTGGATTAACAATTCACCAAGATTGTTTATCTTCATCTATTCAAATAGTATGGAGTCCAATCTTAAAGGTCTTTATATTCTTGTAAGTTGTGAGAATTCTATGGTGAAATGCTTCTTTGTTTATATGGCACATAAAACACATATCCTTTATTTTTATTACCAAATAATATAGAAACAAAAGGAGCATCTTCAAAACTGGTTACCAAATGGCAATCTATAAGAATACTGAAATAGAAAAGCAGTGTTGCTTTGGGGGGCAACCTCCAATGCTAATGTCTAAAGATGCCAATTTTTTTTTTATATTGTGTTGATGCAACAATGAGAAACTAACCATGTTTATATGCACAAACATGAGTCAGAGTCTACAAGCATGAAGCATGAACTAGACAATATGTGCACCATGAGTCGTCATTCCCTAACTCCTTATGTGATTAGTTACTATTAGATAGCCTTCTTCTAAGGTGTTTTCTTGTTGGGAAGATGTTGTGAACCTTGCATAATAATGTTGTTTATTCGTATAGATTTATCTTAAACATGTGAGACATCCTAATTGATTTATCATTGTGATAACTCTAAATAAATAAAATTATTCCCCAAGATAAATAGGACAAACTAAAGATACATGTCATGGTGTATGGAATATTGATTACGTGTGCTAAAAGCCAAAAACACAAGGAGACACATGAGGAAAAATATAATAGTTTGAAGTTCCTTTCTCAAGATCATTGTTTCTCTTGTTATGCTCTAACTGGTTCAAAGTAGTTCAATCTACAACATTTTGTCTTTTCAGCTGCACTTTTTTTAAATGGTTGCAAATGTCCTGGAAAGTGTTTAATTGCAAGATTTAAATGGTAGTTGGAATGTGTTAGTAAAGTTATTTTAAAGCAATTTTAAAAGAATGGAAGTCATTTGATCACCTATTGTACAATAGTTGGTATGAATTTTTCATGATGGAAATATTTTTAGATTGTTTCTAGATTAAACATTACTAATAAAGATTGCTTTTATATGTCATTGTGTATAATTTTCAATCCAAAAAAAATGTAATCAATACTACAATCATAAATATACATTCTTTTAATGGAATGAAGTTGTTTATGGTAAAAAAATACAATAATTAATTATTAGGGGTATTGTGGGAAGACAATGTCAAAAATAGAATAAAAGGAGTAAAACATCTATTCCAATAAAGAATTCAAACAATTTTCTATTCCGATCACTATTTTGATCTCAAGTATGAAAAGTTATATAGAGGGCTCAGATGCACAACATCAACGTTAATTAAGTCTGCTTATTGGAGTGAAAAATTTGGAAACAATTTTAATTCAAAAATCTATTCTATTATCATCCACTAAACTACGGTCATAGTCACTACCATGACAAATTTACCGTCAAGTAAAATTCACCGAAAAGCATTAATATTTTTTAATATCTATTTCAAAAGTTTGAGTTTTTGTGAATTGTTTATAAATCTGAAATAAATTAGACATTAAATAGTCATGCTATTAATTACATAAAAACATGTGTTAATAGATATAAATATAACTAGCTAGTTAAATATATGTTATTTTTGTGAATTGTATATAAATCTGAAACAAATTATGCATTAAATAGTCTGAAAACCATAATGGCAATTACATGTTGGAGAATATCTTACAATTAGAGCATGTTTCAATAGTTGTGATAGTAGCTGAGCATGTTTCAATAGTTGTGATAGTAGTTGTTTATATAATGCCCGATAGTTGTGCAATGACTACCCTAGCTTAAAGAAAATGTATTCTTTTGATCTAAAAAGCAACCAATCATGTGATGGCACATCAACTCTCAACTACTCATGATGTGAATGCACAAGTATTGCTAGCACATTTTTTTTGGGCCTTTTTGGACATCTTGACAAAAAGCATGCTGATGTGGCCCAAAACGAAAGTTATAAGCAAAGGACTTGCCAAGTAAGCTTTTGTAAAAAATTGGGAGTGATTTAAAATTTTCATGTAGGATAATTAGAAGTGCGAAGTTAAACTACTGGGTCCTCTCCCCTAAAAATTAAAATTTAAATCTTCCAAATTTAATTTCTTAATAATTTTAATTGATTTAAGATAAAGAAGTGCTTATCTGTATAAAATACATCATATAATTGAATAATTTTTATATTGGACAATGTAGTTACAAGAATAAAAGCTACCAGTTTTGTATAATTTCATAGAATTCATGATATTATAATTAAATTAGTTAACAAATTATTTTTTATGAATTTTTGGGTTCACAACCTGGTTAATATCATTTCCTTTTGTTCACAACTTGATAACAAAGTATTGGTTCTCCAAATCATGTCTAAAGGAAATTTGGAGAGGCTGTTGTTTTCAGATGGTGGTTTTTTGGACCTAAGAAACATACTGAACATAGCATTTTATGTAGTCCATGGATTGGAATATCTACATCATGATTGTTCTGTGCAAGTTGTACACTGTGATATAAAGCCTAGCAATATTCTCCTAGATGGGGATATGACAACCCATGTATCCATTTTGGGATTGCTCAATTGATTTATGGCTCAAACTCCTTAGAATCATCGACTTCATCTCTGTCTCTCAAAGGATCCATCAACTGCATTCCACTAGGTACTGATGTGTTAACAATTAGCTACTTATATTGGCATGTATATGATTTTTTTTCTACAACATTTTTTTTTCATTTTGATTAGGATCACTCCAAAACATTGATGCAAATAAACCATACCAGTTAAATCCAGAAAAACACTCTCATCAATATGGACCCTAGAAATCTAATGTCACTAAAAGAAATTGTTTTTGTTTGTTCGTTCAATGCAAAATATGGAATAGGTGGGAAGGTTTTGATAAAGGGTGGTGTTTATAGCTATGCTATTGTGTTGTTAGAGATGGTAACTAGAAAGAGTCCAACTAATGATATGTTTATGGGAGACTTGAACCTCCACAAGTGGGTCAACATGCATTTTTTTGATAGAGTGGAGGAGATTGTTGACCAGAGAGTGATGAGAGATTTAGAGGAATATGAGGTAAAGGTGGTTCTTATTCCATTCATACACATTGGCTTGGTTGGTTCAAATGAATCACCTCTGCAATGACCCACAACTCAACATGCAACAAGAGCACTAGAAATCATGAGGAAGAACCTCCTTCGAAGCATTGTGACTACCCTTCCACAAACATATATTTAAGCTTTTCTTATTGATATTGAAATATGTAGATGGCGACTCAGGTTAAGATGTCTCAATATTTAAGAATCCTTGTTTATTCTGATCCAAGAAGAGATCCTACTTTTCTTCTCTTTCCTGTCTTCATTTTCCTCCACGAGCATGTTTTCCCAAGAGGAAACCAACGAAGCCTTGATGGTGTCAGGATCATGAGAAGTTTATCCATAAGCATCTTCAATCTTCATATTATGATTCTTTGCCTTCTCATTTTGCATGTTAAATGAAAAAACTTGGTTTGCACCTTATTTAAGTCATTTAATCCTTGTTTTTTGTCTCCAATAGATTTATTCAAAAATATAGACACCATCCAATTGAACTATGAGATTCCTCTCTTCAAGTCTATTAGGATGTAAGAAAAATCATTTGAGAGGTCTTTTTGGATCTTAGTCATTCTACTTTCAAGGAGATCCTTTCTCTGAAAAAGTTTCTCAAGACTTGGATATTCACTCTTTCAGTCTGAGTTTTATGAATTTTAACTTTCTGTTGAACATGCACATCTTAGTGCGATGATCAATTGTTTGGGTGAGCCACGAATCAGTGACAACCATTTCGAAGTTTGGGTTTTCCATCTACACTTTTTCAAACTTGAAAAACGCTCTTCTACAAAATCTGTCCTTGTCCATGAGCCAATAATCCAAACCAACTTCAAATAGGGTACGATTAGGGTTCAAATAGCTTTATGGTTAGGGTTAAGCTTCAATTTGGGTTAAGGTTCAATTGATTAAAAATAGGTGCCTTGAGAAAAATATCTCTTGGTGTACTTTACATATATTTTTAAAATATAGGTATGCTAGTTAATAAAAGTAGTCTATATTTTATTGTCATTTTTTTAAAATAATAAAAACACAAAAATCAAATACATAAAAAATTCGTAAATAAGAATAAAATGAACTAAATAAATATTAAATTTGAAATCAAACTTAAAAATTACTACTCATTAATTTTCAACTAGCAATTGCACCTTGGTGTGCAATAGGTACGCCGAAGAGGTGTGGAAGGTCAATTAAGGAAAAATGTGGATTATTTGTTGCATACATTTGTGTAGTAGACGAGGTCAATTGGTAGGTATATTGTTCATCTATTATTATTATTATTATCAATTTATTTTGTATTAACATACATATAGTTTTCTTTTTCCTAACCTATCCAAAGATCAATTAAACTATGATTTTTTGTATAAATTTATTTAATTTGATCTATATAGAAATATATTAATTATTAATTGTAATAATTGTATAATTATATTTAATATTTTGTATTGTAGAATATAATATATTTAATAATAATTTAATATATATATACTATTATATATATTTATAAATATAATTATATTATATATAATTTAATTTGTGGGGTGAGGGGCCTAGTTCTATTGGCTTAAGCATCCTGTTGTAGGCATGAAGTCAACCGTGGTACTGGAGGGTGTGTCGTGTGAGCGTCATCAATCACATGAAAAAGAAAATAAATTATATTGTGTATTAATTCTAACAAGATAAATCACAAAATCCGCCTCAATCACATAATAATAATAATAATAATAATAATAATAATAATAATAATAGAATCATCAGATTAATTAAATTAATGGCATGGCATCATAAAACTTATATCACTAAAGATCAACATATATGTAGAAGTGTATTGAGTCTAAGATAACATCACTATGTCAAGCTAGAATCCATGACATCAAAATATCCATAATCAAGTCTAAGATATAAAAATATAAAAATTGAAATTGTCGTACTAAATGGCATAAATCATATAATCAATGGTACATAAAAGGTGGATCTCACAACATTTATTTATTTGTCACTTGTAAACAATTATATTGGTGGTTTTTTTTCACTATGAAGGGTTTCATTTGGAAGTTACAAAGAACCTTTTTGTAGATTTTTATAATTGTTCATAAATATTAAATGTATTGAAATTAGAAAACAATCATTTGGAAAGTAAGATTAGGAATATGGTTTGCCATTTTGTATTTGATGATGGATCACAAGTGTGATCTGAAACATTGATCCAAAAACAAACACAAAGTTTAATCCAAAAGCAACAAACTGTTATAAATATGGTTTGCCTTCAAATATGAAAATTAGGAGATAATAGATAACAAGAATCAATTTTATCATCACTCTAAAATCACTTTAAAATTAGTTCTACATGAAAAAAAATATCAATTTAAACTTTTACTTGTACTTTAATAAATTGTTACTCTTAATTATTTCTGTTATTAAATTAAATTTAATAATTAAATAATTAGCAATAATTGTACATATTCTATTTAAAATAAAAAATAGAAATAAATAATTATCTTCTCAAAATTTACGAATTGTTGTTAATTCATTTACCATTATATTTACTACATATACAAAATTGTACAAATTTATCTTGAATGAATTATTATATTGTTACCATTTAACAACTACGAATTTGGGTTAAACTCGGCCATTAAAATATATAAGGTGTCCCTTCATATGCACGGATGTAGAGGCGGGTATGTTAGGTGGTCGGACGTAAGAAGAAAATTATGTTGAAAACGCAAATTTAGGTTTTGATAAGCCTGCTTCCAGTTTTAAAACCGTCACCAGTTTGGAGGAGCGGAAACCAATAGCGACGGGGAAATGGAAAAAATCGGCGGAAAATATTGAACGGTTCAAATTCCTTGCTGGGGCTGTCGGAGCTTTTCCACCGTGGATAGAGAAAATTTGCTCCGCACTCTCAAACAGAGAGACGCCTTTGGCGTAAAAATTATATTAATCATTCCATCAAAAAAAATCCAAAACTAAATGAGAATTAATAATAGGACTAATATTACCTTACAATCTTTTATTCTTTCTTAGTTCACATAATTTTTGTAGAGGGGTTTAAATTCTTCCCTTCATCTCGCATAACATTGACTAGTGAGGGGGTTTAGAGGTTAAACAGCGTTTGCAGGTGAAGAGCACAGAGCATAGAGCAATGGCGAGCTCAACGGCCAAAGATGCGCGTGCCCTCATTTCCTCATTGCGATCTGCGTATTCCTCCACCCCTACTAAACTTAAGGTATTCCATCTCATGCAAGTGCCAAATACTCTATAGATCACAAGGATTGTATGATGCTTTGTTGAAAACAAAACCCTAACTCGCTTATGTGTTTTGCAGATTATTGATGTGTATGTCGTCTACGCCATTTTTACAGCAGTTTTCCAGGTGAGCCTATGCCTTCTTTCCTTTATTTGTCACTATCATTTTATTGCGGCAATTAGACATAAGGGCATGATATGTCTTTCTAAAGGAGTTCACTGCTCCGTAAAGATAGATTTCAGCTGGCTTGAACTTCTCCTACCTGTTAATTTAAAGTCTTTTCCTGAAAAAAAGAAAAAAAATACAGATCTTGTGTTTTATGCTCACATGGCACTCGCTGCTTTTGCCGCCGGCTCCTATATATTCTTCACGATTTGTAGCTCTATTGATTTATTGCGAATCAGTTTTGAAAGAATAGGTCAAGGGCATATTGTGCTTTGCACATTTGTTCAATACCAGTTATAATTTTACACAAAAGGCTCTAGTAAATCGAAAGATTCAATCCAATTCTGGACAACAATTATTTTTCTAGTATATCGAGCTAATTATACGATGCTTGATTGAGTCTGCACGTTTTTACTTCCTCTAAGAATCCATTTGGAATCACTTACGTCAAGGAGTTTCAGCTTATAAGAAGGTAACTTTTTTCTGCCAAGGAAAAAACACCTTTCATTGTTTAGAGGAAAAGTTATTTAAAAAAACCGTGACTTAATTCTGATGGACAATTCAGAACAATTGAGTGGTCCATCCTCAGGAGAAATAAACTATTAAGATACTGGACTAAGAGCTCCCTATATAGATAACTCTTGTCAAGTACAAAATGACTCACTGGAAAATAATAAATATAACTAAGCCATTAAGAGAGATTATTATTTGCAACTACGTCATTCCACCCAATGATAGAATGCAACCAGCCTATACATACAATAAATAATTTTATTTAGATATAAATAGTGGTTCTATTAAGGAACCCCTTCCTTGCACACAAATGCCTACATGCTGCATAAACAGAGTTACAGAAGAAACTACCATAATGGAAATATCAGCACACTATATGGGCAAAGCTATACCATAGTTAACATTACTACAAACCGGAAACAGAACAGCAAGACTGTAAACAACAGCATGTGCAACACAACATATGGGAATAACTTTACGGTTGTACCAAAGATACAACATATACAGACGACTATACTATCAGATACCAATAGCCAGATGTTGATGTTTTTGGTAGCTTTGGGAGGTAAGCCAAAAGTCAGGTCGGCTCAAGTGAAAGCACAAACAGAAATTGTATTTGCTAGGTTGGCTCAAGAGAAAGACAAGTCAGAATTAATTATATATTTGCTTGGTTGGCCAAATCACAAAGCAAAAATTATATTGGCTGGATTTGTATAAATAGAAGGAAGATTCTTCTCATTCAATGATCAATTAAATTCATTCCTTTCTTTGTGACTAAGAAGGAAATTCGCTGCTCAAGAAGGAGGTCTATTTCTGCTCAGAAATTCGAACTACTCCAGTGCTGGTTTATTTTATTGTATTCTGCTTCTTGGCATTATTCTCACGTGTGACTTTTTTTTACACTATTGTATCTAATATTTTATTAGTAAATTGTTGCTGGGTTTTTCTCCCTTGAGTAAAAGGGTTTTCCCAGGGTAAAATCTCCGTGTTCACTGTTCTGTGTGTATTTCTCTGCTTACTGTTCATATCTGATCTAAAAACAACATGGTATCAGAGCAAGGTTCAAGAAAATAGATCAGATAGTGAAGCATAAATAAGAAAGGCAGTCCTTTGAATGCACATGAACTTAGAGCAGCAACCCTAATTGTGCAATATTTGGCTGATGCTAAGGTTCATTACAAACAGATAGCATGCTACATTCCTGATGTCTCATCTATTCTTATGCCTGTGACAGAAATTGCCTTCAATTATGCTCCTTGATTATCTAGCTTTAATGAATGGAGTAACTCAGGGAGCATATCACCTGTGGCTTTGAAAGCAAACAAAAAGATTCCCAAATTTGTGCATGGCAACACATCAAATGATGTTGCAGAGAGTCTTGGTGTCTACTCGATCCGTAGATTATTGCTTGCAGAGAGTGCCGATTCCATGAACTTGGGCTTGTATGGGGCAGCAGAGGCCTTTGGTCAGCATGAGGCCTTAACAACTAGGCTGAAGCATATAGTTGAAATGTATGTAGATGGTCTTGGAATTTTATTTGAACTTGTACAAAATGTAGATGATGCGGGAGCTTCTGAAGTTTGCTTTCTATTCGATAAAACTTAATATGGGATTTCATCCATTCCTCCTCCACAAATGGCAGATTGGCAGGGGCCTGCCTTATACTGTTTCAATAATTCTGTTTTTACAGCTCAAGATCTTTATGCCATTTCACGCATTGGGCAAGACAGTAACTTGAAGAGCCATTTGCTATTGGAAGGTTGGCTTGAATTTGTTGTGATGTTTGATCCTCATGCCTCATATCTTCCAGGGATTACTCCATCCCATCCTGGCCTGAGGATCAGATTTGTTGGCAGAGGCATATTGGAACAATTTTCTGACCAATTTTCCCCATATATGCATTTTGGATGTGACTTACAAAATCCTTTTTTTTTTTTCTGGCACTCTCTTTTGCTTTCCTTTAAGAACTTCCAGTGTATCTGCTTACAGCCAAATCAAGAAAGAAAGTTATAGACCAGAGGATGTTTTATCACTTTTCTCATCCGTCTACACAAATGCAAGCTTCTTGTTGATGTATTGGAGAACCAACCTAGTTCAGCAAATGTGATGGTTGATTTTATTTATGGTGATTGTAAGGTAGACATGGACAAAGAGAAATTCATTCAAAAATTGCAGAAGACACCGGAATCACAGTTACCTTGGAGTTGTGGAAAAATTATAATGACTTCAAGTGATACTACTATAAAGTCAGATCTGTGGATGGTGAGTGAATGTTTGGGAGGTGGACATGCTAAAGCTAAGTCTCTCTCTTTGGAAAACAGAGAATGTAGTTTAATTCCATGGGCAGGTGTAGCTGCCAAGTTGCAGTCAGGACTGGAGAAAGAGATAAAAGGTCTTCCAGTTCATATCAATGGCTACTTTGAACTATCGTCAAATTATAGGGATATCTGGTTTGGTGATGATATGGCAGGAGGGGGGAAGCTCAGGTTTGATTGGAATTGCTGTTTGTCTGAAGTATCAAGTATTCAAGAGGATGACGTGAGGAGCAGAATAAGAGCCAATGTGGACTGAGGAAAATTATTAAGAGTTGAAGATGTTCATTTGATTCAGAATTGATTGAAATTTATATGAAAAGGCATCATGGTTTATTAATGCTTGGGCCTTGATGTAATAAAGTAATTCGTGGTGGAAGATGGAAAACTTGAATTGTCGGGAGCTGTGTGCTTTCTTGGTGGCGCCAGTTTATAATCTTTAGTGACTAAGCAACTTAGTGATTAACTAAATTCTAACACAGCCACATGTTGTAATTACGTGCCAATATGCAATTTCAAGCAAAGTATTCTGTTGAAGAACGAGAGTTTTAAAAAGATAGCAATCCATGTATATTATTTGGAGACATATTAAGAAAATTGGGAGCAACTTCTCAATTTTTAATACTAATGCCAGATCATGCATGATGTGTCGACTCATGGTTTAGGGAGGACAAAAATCATTTACTAAGAAAGAAAGTAATGGGGGACTAAGCCAGTGAAATCCTAGAAACTCTCAGTTTGGGGATCTAAACCCTAGGGATAAGAAAGAAAGTAATGGGTGCAAGGCTGGCGAAGGAGCTGCTGCTCTGATAGACCTTATGAAGGTGCAGGAGTGCGCAAAGGATAAAATGAACAAGAAAGATTATTGGCTCTCTAAAGGAATTGTAGTGAAGGTCATGAGCAAAGGTTTGGCTAAGAAAGGATATTATAAGCAAAAGGGGGTTGTGTTAAAGGTAATTGAGAAATACGTTGGGGAGATTAAGATGATTGAGACTGGCCATGTTCTGAGGGTTGATCAGGAAGCACTTGAGTCGGTCATCCCATAGATTGGGGGACTCGTTAGGATTGTTAATAACGCATACCGAGGATGCAATGCTAGGTTGCTTGGCATTGATACTGACGAGTTTTGTACAAAGGTTCAGATTGAGAAAAGTATCTATGATGGGAGATTGCTAATGGCAATTGAGTATGAGGATATATGTAAAATTGCATGAATTCAAAATACTATGAAAGCACTGATTGGTTACCACTTTGTCAAATCTGAGGAGTCTGAGGAAGTCCTTGATAGATTTCGAGAATTCAAGGCACAAGTTGAGAACATGTTCGGGAAGAGGATTAAGGTTTTGAGATCAAGAGGGAGTTCTGTGTTTCGTACAATCCTCAACAAAATGTAGCTTTTTGGTGCTGTGTTGCAAGCAAAATTGGGCGCAAGGCATGCCAAGAGGCAGTGTAATGGGCATGCAAAAGAAACACAACAGAGTTTGAGGCTGCTCAGTATGAGTGAAGTAATGCAAAAAGGGCTGTCTATGGAAGGCACCAAGGCAGACTCAGGTGGGTTTGTAGTAGAACCATCTTGGAGGTGGAAATGAAGAGGCAAACTATCTAGGGATACATGAATTAGAGTAAGTGGATCAGCAGGCATAAGTTGAGTTGCACTTGTGTTTTGGACATGAATGGACACAGGACGATCCCATGGAGTCCTATGACACAAGGAACTGGAGTGGCTCAATGAGAAGAAGTTGTGACACTAGAAAGTAGAAGTAGAGTCTAGAGAAAGTATGCCAGAATGTTTGGGGGTGCTGCTAGGAGTAGTGCTGGAAGTGTGGGATGGAGGCTGTTCCACTGGGGCAAGCATTGCAGGCAACCTTGGACGAGGAGGTCAGGAGGTTGATGTGGGTACTTGGAGCTGAGTTTAGTTAGTGTGAAAAGGTGTAGCTTGAACCCGACCAAGTAGTATGGAAGGTTTTGTATCGAAAGGATGGATTAGCTTAGTGAAGGAAGCCGAGGCAGGGTTCTCGCCGTGGTGGAGAGAGTAGTTTTGAAGAATCTACTCAAATCAGGTTATGTATGGCAGGATTAGAAATGGTGTTGAGGAAAGCAATCCAACTTCAGAGGGAGTCATAGCATCATCAAGATATTCTCCCTATGTCAGGAGAATGGACAGAACGACAAATTGATCTGTCATAGCGTATATTTCTTTGAGACAGAGAAATATGAGGTGAAAGCCCTTGTAGCATATATTTCTCTGAGACGGAGAAATATGAGGTGAAAGCCCTTATAGCATATATTTCTCTGAGACGGAGAAATATGAGGTGAAAGCCCTTGTAGTGTATATTTCTTTGAGATAGAGAAATATGAGGTGAAAGCCCTTGTAGTGCATATTTCTTTGAGATGGAGAAATATGAGGTTAAAGCCCTTGTACAGATCACATCTTTGAGACTAAGTAGTGCTTCCCACAATTGGGTATAGCCATTGTGGACGTCATGTTGAGAGAGTCCATGACAAGGCATGATATCCTTGAGTGGGACTCAAGGAAGACTTTGCTATACCTCCTTGGCTAAGAGGGAGTGTTGATGTTTTTGGTAGCTTCGGGAGGTAAGTCAAAAGTTAGGTTGGCTCAAGTGAAAGCACAAACATAAATTGTATTTGCTAGGTCGGCTCAAGAGAAAGACAAGTCAGAATTAATTATATATTTGCTGGGTCAGCCAAATCACAAAGCAGAAATTATATTGGCTGGATTTGTATAAATGGAAGGAGGATTCTTCTCATTCAATGATCAATTAAATTCATTCATTTCTTTGTGACTAAGAAGAAAATTTGCTGCTCAAGAAGGAGGTCTATTTCTGCTCAGAAATTCGAACTACTCCAGTGCTGGTTTATATTATTGTATTCTGCCTTCTTGGCATGATTCTCAAGTGCGATTTTTTTTGTTGCACTATTGTATCTGATATTTTATTAGTAAATTGTTGCTGGGTTTTTCTCCCTTGAGTAGAAGGGTTTTCCCAGGGTAAAATCTCTGTGTTCACTGTTCTGTGTGTATTTCTCTGCTTACTGTTCATATCTGATCTAAAAACAACACCAGACACATAAACTTAGGAGACATTCACCTAATTAGGAAATCTTAGATACACCCACTGATCAAGATCAGCACCAAGAGGAAGTGATTTCCATCTTTTAGGTGCATGGCTATGAACCCCATTCCTTGACACATTGATTGACTCCACAGGCAGCACTTCTGGACTCATTGCAGCATCCAAACCATGAAATATAATCCCTTTTAGCAGCTCCGCTTGTCTCATTGCATAAAGAATCGTCATATCTTCCAATTTCAGCAACTAACCCTTGACATTCCAGGTTTCTATTGTTGCCTTTTTTTTATTACTTTGAAATGTGTAAAGTTTAAATTTACATAACATAAAAAACTCATCAATTAATATGCTTTTGGGCGGATATGGCATCTATTGTAAAGTTTAAAGTCCTATGGGCACTTTCAAGCAAAACATGAAGCATTGCCATGGATCCTCTTCATATGAAAACCCTTCAGCATGCCAACTCAACTTCTTCTTTAACCAATCCTTCACCAGAAAACAACTCTATAACTGCCATGACAAATTTTTTGAATACTGCCATAGGCACAACATCTTCAATTGCAATTACAAGATCATTTTCTTGCATAGACATATCTTCAATCATTGGTTTGAGCCTTGAGGGTAAAATGAAAATAAGGAAATGCATTTTGATTCACAGTTAACTCCATAAAGCAAAAGAGTGGTTTCATATTATGACCAAATTTTAACCCAATTTCAAGCACATTGTTCTCAGACCTTTAGTAAGTGTAAAATATTGCAATAACTCATTGCACTGCTACCATTTACCCTTATATTTGATCAAGATTTGTTGGGAGGAATATTATAAGAATTGCGCTGCATTTCACATGGAAGCAGACCCTCAAATCTTTAAAAATAAGACAGATTGATCTTCCTGCTAAAAAATAGTAACATTCAATAATTGTGATCAAATTAACACCTTTTCATGTAAAGAGGTCCCATGTTTTGCCATTTTGATAAAGAAGAGTAGACAGATTTGTATTATGGTGTGCAACAGCTTCTTCATGAAGACCCTTTTCCTCCTCTGTTTTGAAACCATTGTCAAACAAACACAATGGTAGCTATCCTTCTCTTTCAAACTTTTGTTCAGTTTAGCTTCCTCTTAGGGTTTTAATGGTTCAAAGAAGAATGATTGGACACATGGATGAAAAGATTCTGTTTACTTCAAAACATTTAAAGCCAGTTTTTCTTTTCATTTTGTTTTATGATTAAAAAGAAACAGAAGATGGAAGACTTGAGATTTTACTTTTAAAGCCTGACTTGAGGTTTCTTTTTCTAAAATATGTTTCGTCCCGTGTCAACAAATGAATGGCTTTGATTCAATGGGACAAAATTGAATTTATAAAAACTTCTGTATGCTTTCTTTACTTCAAATAAAGTTATTTTCTTCCTTTTAATTTTAATAAAATGGTCCACTCATATCTTGAGAGTTAAATCACGAGTCTTGGAAAAACCTGTACTCTCAAATTTGCTATCCTCTTGTTGTTAGAGTTTTCACCTCGAGTTACTCAGTTAGTGTTCTCACAGTGATAGCCAGCAAAGACAGCAGAAGATTCAGACTTTTGTGCAGCTTAGAGATCTGCATGGAGAGGACGTTGTTATATAGGAGAATAAGGCCCAGCTAGGCAGGGAGTCTTCTTTGAGATAAATACCCAGTTAACTATTTGAGACTTGAGTGGTTTGTTTCTGCAATATAGTCTCAACTATGTTGATTAGGACTTATTAGTTGTTAGACTAGATTGATTGATTAGTCAGACTAATTGATTGTTCAGTCAAACTGAGTGTCATTTTAGCAACTTGTAAGCTTAACTTGAGCTTTACTTGACACCTCACCTTGTTTCACTTAGTTAGATTCATAGTGCAAGGGCACATATTCTAATTTTAATCATGATGCATATACTTTCTTTTCCAAATTTTTATTGATTCCAATACTGTGTATTTCTTTTCAGATTTAATCAGAAGACACTTGCTGGTTTGAGAATTCAATGCTGTGTATTTGCTGTTAACATTTTCAGCACTATGTGTTTGTAGATTAGCATAGTCAATGATTATTGTTTTGATTGAAGTTTTTGCTGTTTTAAGCTACCTAGTTTTAGGACTCAATTATTCTGAGTGCAGAATTTGCTTAACATGGTCTGAAAATTAACATGGTATTAGAGCATGTAATCTGAAATCTTCTAGATCTGTGTATGGTGTGGGCTGTTACATGTGAGAAGGAGCTGTTAGAGGATTTGAGCGGGTGTGATGCCCTTGCTTTAGTGATTGAACCTATCCGACTTGTGAGAGGGTGTAGATCTGAATTATTCTTATTGTTTGGTTTTAGTGTGTTCTATGAGCTGTAAGCCTGTAAGCATGACTAATCTTGGTCTTAGAGAGTGTGACCATCAGAGGGTGTTTATAACTTTAAACATTAGAAAGTGCAGATTGTGGATGCTATTGGAGGAGGTTGATCTCTGGATTTTTGTGGAGACACCTTGTTCACTTGGTCAAACATGACAAAAAGTCAGCCAAGGCGAAGCAAATCATCTTAGATTTGGCTAAGTTATCGGTATGACCCTTGCGGGTCCTGGTCTTGTACTGAATGTGTGTGGGTATAGGTCCTGTGACAGGAGTGGCTTGGGTACGCCCAGGGTCTCACCTAGGCATGTTGGGTCCTTCTTTGAAGAACTCACAGCGAACCCAAGGTGCCAAGGCGGGACCTTGGGCGTACTTAGGCCGCTCTTGGGCAAACCCAAGGGCTGCCCAAACCAAAAATTAAATAAAACTCATTTTTCTAAAACATTTTTATAAACAAAAATATATTTTTTAAAACATTTTTATAAACAAAAATGTGCCAAATACCTAATTTTGCCATTAAGTGATAAAATTGTTAAAATGGTGTGTGGCATGAAGGTTTGTGTGGTTTCAAAGGCCTTAATTTGGGCTTGGCAATGGGAGCTCTAAGGGAATGCTCTAGGGGCGTTGCCCCTCGACCCTGCTGGGGGCGTGCCCCCAAATCCCCATGAGGGGTGTTGCCCCTTGACTCCATTGGGGGCGTTGCTTCCAAAGCCCCACAAGGGGCATTGCCCCTCGACCCCACCGGGGACATTGCTCCTAGACCCCCATGAGGGATGCTGCCTCTCAACCCCATTGGGGTCTTCACTCCCAACCCCCACTAGTCATTGGGATCTCTTGTCACATAAGGAACTTGATTACCATGAGGGAGTCTAGGAATGGAGATCAAAATTGACAACTTAGATAATTGTCTTTATGACTATCATAATATCATTGATCAATGATGAAGTATCTACTATCAAGGATCAAATGTCATTATTATTATAAAATATAATTTTAAATTTTTTGCATACACACATATATATACACCAAACATACCGTACCCAAGATTTTTTTTGTTGCCGTACCGGCATACCAGAACCTTGTACCTGTACCAACCCTGTACCAGAACCGGCAACTTAGAGATAAACACGAGTACTGAATCTGATACAAATCTTACAAAGATCGGCTGTTGTAAGGAGTTCACGTGTGTCTGGGTGATAGTGTTCACAGCTTGCTGGTGTAAATGACTTGGTGACAACAGTGCCTTCGCCTCTAATGCTTGAAGTTTAATCTTCTCAGATCTGCCCTGCGATCTGTCCTGTGTCTTGCCTGGTGCTGGATGACTGGAAGTGGACAATCAAAGGATATTTTCACCCCCAATTGCCTTCACACTAGCACCCTCCTCGTGGTTTGAGGCACGAAACCCTCGAACACCAGCAATTTCAATAGACAGTGATCCTGGATTTAGAGTTGCTGGATGCCTGGTCGGAATTTCCTGTTTGCCCTTGGTCTGATTTGATGATGAAATTCAGTTCTGGGCACATGTTTGAAAGGTTGTTGGATTGCACAGATCTGTATGGCGGGTAGCTGCTGTTAGGTACTCTTGGGGGGCGATTTGGGTGGCCTGCAGCCAGTAGGTCTGATGTGTAATTTTCTCACCCAGATCTGATGGAAAGATCCTTGCTTTTTTAGACCTGCGATTTGATGACTGATCGTGATTGTAACCAGATCTACTTGAATGAGCAGGTCTGCGATTGCACAGAAACTAGGAAGTAAGTCGATTCGGCAGTCTGGATTTGGTGATTTTGACCAGCAATCTGACTTTCTGGAAGATGATGGATGCTGAAGGGACTGTTCTCCAAGTGAGCGCCACTTATATTTGCCAATGGAGACCTGCAACCTGATTACAAAACCTAAATAAGGGCAGCGATCAGTCATGCAAGTGCCCAGTTGATGAATCTGCACTCTATAGATCTGCAAATTAGTTCACCCTGCAAATAGTTGGAAGTCTGACCAATCTTTTGAGTGGAGGGGTTTCGTCCTCACCTCACAATGCTCTGTAACAGGCGTGTTTCTCCCTGCTCAAGCAAGAAAAATAGTTGCAAACAGCAAATGATAATTATCTCAAAAAACATGCCTTCACAATGCCCTTGCAATTGCCCCTTATACCTGCAAGGAAAATAGATCCCCAGGGCCCAAATCTGGGCGCCACATTTCAAATTTGAAATTTTAACTTTATTTTATTTTATATTTAAATATTCATTAATTAATATATATTTAAGTGATGTTAAGAAATACCCTTGTTGAGAAGTGCACTTGGAAGATGACTTCAAGAGGGAAGGGACATGACATTGAATAAGTAAAAGCCAACAAAAACAGAACTTCTTATGTTCAGTCCAAGAAGATCAATAAAAGACAATATATTTTTCCAGATTAAAGTTGAGTCTTTTAAACCCCCATTTGTTTTTATGATCATAAAAAATACCCTGGGACACACAATTTATCATAGAAAGCTTTATTGGAAGTCTCAGTTAAGGGAGGTCTTATCTTTTCACTAGATTTCAGTATCGATGGAAAAATTAAGACACTGGAAGCCTTTGCACAAGTTTTGCAAGCATAGTACATGTTTTCCGGTGAGATTCAGAAACCAGAAAGTCAGCCCTAACTACATCCCAAGAGATAAGAACTTCATGTCTGAAAAAGGCCTGAACACCTTTAGGGAACCACCATTTACTATTTAGTTGAACCAACTCTTACAAGAGATAAGGACATGTTATTATATGAAAGGTTCCACCAAATAAACCTGAAGCTCTGAACATATCTATCCTTTGTGGGGAATGCCTCATGCCCAACAAGAAGATACCTAACAGATTCCCAAGCTTCCCAGATACTGCTAAAAACTGAAAACTCTGCTGCTTTAACAGAAAAGTGCTCAAACATCAGATCAAAAGAGTGAAGTCCTTTCCATCCTTTCTTATTCTTAGGAACTGCATTGCAAATATTGTTCTTAACCAAGATCTTCCAAGGCACTTCACCTCCAAAGCTCTCAGGATCCACTTAACTGCCACAGTTAATCCCTGATTATTCAAGTTCTTAAGCCACTTACTTCCAAAATGATGAGGCAGCAAACCTCTTAACTGGACAACTTTGTACAAGAGATAAGGGCTTTCTATTGTAAGAAAGATTCCATCAAATAGACTTGAAGTGTTGAACACTGCTGTCCTTCTAAGTTACCAGTTCGGTTTTGGGTTCGGGTTCAGGTTCAAGGGTTCGGTTCGCGGGTTTGGTCATTTTTTCTTGAGGTTAAATATATTCATATTTTAATATATAATAATATCTATAAGCCCTATAAATATTAATAAAATTGATATATAATATTATAATATGTCATATGATAATAAAACTGTGAAGAAAGTTAATATTAATAAAGAATAAATATTAATATAAATTAATTAACTTACATAACTATAATTTTTATTATTATTAATAGTAATACTTATAACTTATTTACATAAATTTTTATTATTAATATATATCTTTTTAAAATATACTAGAGATATCTAAATATGAGTCTATATCACCATTTAAATTAAATCAAATGAATCGGCAAACTCCAGTGTCAGGATAAACTCTGCCAGGTCTGCAAAAATATCCATCCGCCGGAGCACAGTGTCGATCTTCTCGACAAATACACAATCCTTGTAAAGCACGGCCATCCATTTTATTCTTTTCGCCGGCATTTTGTTCTTGCAAAATTTGGTTGCTCCAGTCATTGGAAAACCATCCGGGTCTACCAACATCTCCGCTCTCACTGGACATTCATTCATACTCCCGTATAAGATCAATTGCCAGCCAGCTATCAAGACAAGACGAGTCCTCCAAAGAGGAAATGACTGCTGCATCTCTTAACTGGGTATGATGAAATGGAACCCACAGTTAGGGTTTCGAACCTTGATCATTTCCACAGAGGCAAAATTGAACCCTGGACGTATTTGCATGGTACCGGACCCAAATTTCGTATCCGGCTTGAATCGTACTCGAACCAGGGGTCAGAATGCCACGTACCGGTAACATAGCTATCCTTCCTACAGAATGCCACATGCTCAACAAGAAGATACCTAACAGATTCCCAAGCTTCCTAATCATCAGATAAAAACGTTGAAGTTCTTTCTATTCCCTTTTTCTTAGAAATTGCATTGCAAAATTGTTCTTAACCAAACCTTCCAAGGCTCTTTCTATCCAAAGTTCTTAGGATCCACTTTAACTGCCCAAGTTAATCCCCGAGTTCTCAAGCCCCACACTTCCAAAATGACAAGGCAAACGACATCAATTCCAAGCAACAAGTTTCTTCCTATTTCCTTTTTCTGACCATTAAAAATCCCTTACCAGCTTATGAAACAAAGTATCAATCAGAAATGCAATAGATATTGAAGAAAGAGAGCACTTTTTGGCACAGTTGAAATCTACTGTCAAGAGAAAGAACTTGCCCCTGCCATTTAGTGACTTTATTTTTAATCTTTTGAAAAACCCATGTTCACATGTCACTCAATGAAGGAGAAAAGGAAAAAGGAATTCACAAATACTCAACCAGCTTCTAAGGCCTAACTAACTCTTATCCGCTCAAGCCCAATGTCACTGAGCCACTGCAGGGGTTCTTCCAACCAACTCAACACAACAGATTTCTGATATGATATTTTTGATCAAAACAATACAATAAACAAATTAAAGTTGATGTAATGTCCCGTTTCAAAATAAGAAGACAATTTACATTTTGAGAAATTTGCTTAGCAACCCGAAACATGGCATGTTAGATTTCTAAGACATTTGCCCAAGACAAGAAGGTAATTCACTAATACATAAACTGGTCACAAGGAAGATAATCAAAGGAGATAAAAAAATGGTGCCTAAATTAAGATATCTGCGATTGGGTTTAAAGAATGATTAAGTTAAAATTAAAATTATAGTTTATCAAAAGTCAAAGGGTGTATGAAGGGTTGTGTCTCATGAAGCAATATGATATATAAGGGAGATAATTTAACGAGAAGAGAAGAGATCAATTAATTGGGAATAAATATAATGTGACTTTGCAAGTAAATATTACAGCCAAAGAGGACAAAAACGCTCCAAGGAAAATTAAGAGATTTAAGTATGAAAACCCTCAATTTCTCCTATCAAGTTATTGGACAAAAAACCCATAACTTGTCTAGATATCAAGGACAAACATTTAAGGAAAAATAGCTTCAAATTGGAAGAAAAATTATAGCAGAAAATCAAGTTAAGATTATTTTCAGAATTATGTTAAAGTGAAAAAATCTGAATATTATAATAAAATTCATGACTTTGATTAAGCTATATTTATAAATATAAATGCAATTATCATTTTAGAATTAGAAATATTGTTTTAAGGAAAAAATAAGAAATGTTCTAGAAAGGGACATTACAGCTGCCTTACTTCTAATGCACGTTTAATAATTGTTTCTAATCATGCAGACCACTTGTTTAAACATGTTGTAACACCCCTTTTTTGTGTTTAGATATTACTTATTAGCAATCTATTTGTAGCATCAACAGCCACTAAAACATGGAGAACATGAAAAACGTCTTGAAAAATCTATTAGGGGAGCCATTAATGACTGCAACAAAGAACACAGTGTTGTAACTTTCAATCTACTGTTTAGACCTGTGATGTTTATGTTATAGTAATAAAATATTCTGACTAGTCTAGGTTCATGTTAGTTCACAAGGCTAGAATAATTACCATATATATTTTATTTTATTCACATTATTTAAGCACACTTAGGTAGTTGTGTCAATCAGTCATGTGCCTTGATTTATGCATCTGATTGACATTTACCTAGCCTATGTTAGAGTGAGTTAACTAACTCCCTCGATTGGGAGTGATTGTGAGTTGAACTCTTTTATCTCTTGTATTTATCATCTCCTTGATTTATGGATTCAAGAGGTTTATATATTTGTATGTTACTCTTTGTGATTATTCTCCAATATTGAATATATATTTTTCTTGTTCATTTTCTTGGTTCTGTGATCAGGTCTTGGGGGTAGGTTTGTTGTGTATATGACAAATTCAAACAGTTGACTTTATCATAGGCTTTGGAAAAATATAATTTTACAATTTTCTTTTTTGATGTTATGAAGTGAATAGATTCTTAAATAAGATCTAATGTCATGAATTTGTTTAAATTCAAGGAACCCCATTTGTAATGAATTAGAGAAGATAGGCTGTTTTCACCAGAATATATTATTCTTTTTGGGTTGCTTGTACGGCAGACTATTTCAACATCCTAGTAGATAAAAATGAAATGGCCCTCATTGTCCTTGATGATCAATATGGTATTCCTTGCCATTCTAGCCACTGCATGCATATGGATTTTTGTTGTGTTATAACCCCTTCCATGATGGAAAGGGGCCTGATCTTGATCTGATTACTTCCTTCTGTTTCTTCCTGTATGAAGAAGTGTTAAGAGGTTTAACAGGTCCTGTATCTACCAGATTGTGGGAGTCCATGAAAGTTGAGGATTAATTATCAAATCAGTGTCAACTTGCGATATTATGAAAGTGCTGCCCATCAAAGTGAAGCTAAACAGACTCTGACTTGGAAGGAATGAAGTACTAGATGCCAATCATGAAGTGCCTTGAATTTGGCCTTGAGTCTGCTAGAGATGTTTTAATTTTGGTGTGAAGCTTTTGGCAAATTTTGCACTAAGAAGCTTTTCCTTGCTTCTTCTGTTGGTGGGATGTATCTGGTGTTGGATCAGCTACCTAAATCTCAGAAGGTACAAAAGGTTGGAAGGCATAATTGACTTTGAAAAGAGAATAACTTGATGAGATATGGGTAGGTTCATTGTAGTTGTGCCTAATGATATGCTAGTAGGCTTGCCACTAATATTGCTGATGATAGATGCAAAATAATTAGTTTTTCAGATACAATGTGTGGGAAAGGCGTTCCATAACTTGTTCCTTATTTCTCTTAAAGAACAATTCTTATTCTTTGTAACTTTGATTTTGTGTTGTATTGGTTTTAGACTTCTCTTATCTGAGTTATCTCTCACATTTTAAGGAATTTTAAACCTTTTAAACCTGCACTAATGGCTTATAAATTTGCATTCTTTTAGTGATATCTGGGCATACATGGCTGATGGTCAACTTTCATAGCTTAAATGATAAATATCCTATATGAAAATGGAATCTGTTTTCTGTGAGAAAATCAGACTAACACATAATGATATACCATGTAGTTTTCTAAAGTAATAACCCTGTCATATATGCCTTAAAATGTTCGACTACATCAGTGACATACTTTTGACTCTTTCACATTACATTATATTAAATATTTTACATTTTGGATTGGATCTTATATGAATATTAAAAGCACACAATTTACCTTGCAGGTTATATACATGGCACTTGTTGGAACCTTTCCCTTCAATGCATTTCTTTCGGGAGTACTATCATGCACCGGAACAGCTGTGCTTGCAGGTACAAATGTACTCTCCATTGTTATTATTGATAGCAAATAAATGATTTGGAGAACAATCTTTTTGTTAGCGATCTTTCAAATTTTTTCTACAAAGCAAGTAATGTTCATTGATAAATGGTTGCTTAATCCGATTTCATGCATGTATAGTTTGTTTACGGATGCAAGTCAACAAAGAAAACAAGGAATTTAAGGTATGCTTTGCATATACCAACTCCCCCTTTTTTAATGAATAAAAGGAAAATGTAGTTTCAAAGATTTCTTTGTTTTATATAGCATCAAAAGTTTACATAATTCTGTATCATATTTGTGGTGGTAATAAGAGACATGTTGGATTTTTATCACAGGATCTTCCCCCGGAAAGAGCATTTGCAGATTTTGTTCTCTGCAATATTGTACTTCACCTGGTGATAATGAACTTCTTAGGTTAGCGGACACATTTTTTGAAAGTGGAATCCGAAGAGGCCATAAAAAGAAACAAAGGAAAAGTGATCATTTTCATTTCTTAAAAATGTGCTCATTCAAGAATAAACATTAGAGATTTTTGTTTAGAGGAATATTAGAGGCATGCATGCAGTAAATTGTTTGACTATTGTTGGGTCATATGGCCCTGTGTTTTGGTTAGTTAAACAGAACTTAGGTTGGATATCAATAAGTTAATTTCTTGTGCATTTGCTCACTATTGGATAGTCCTCACATAGCAATATCTTGAAAAGGCAAATATAATTTAAACAGAGTATGTTTTATCATGTGCCTTCATATGGATCACCCATTTTATGTGGTTTTGTTGCTGGACACTTGTTAAATACAATTTTGAACATAAGTTGGCACTCTTTGAACACTGAATGTTTAGATATCAATGAATTCTGAATGAGGCATATCTCCATGAACCTCGATGTATGCTTTTCATGAATATATATGTAAAAGTTTAAAACTGATGCATGCCATTTTCTTTACCGTGTTATAGGCATGGTAGTCTGTGGAGTTAGTAGCTGACATGCAGACTGTACTTGACTATTTTACATTTAAGGGATTGCTATGGTTTATCCAACATTTTCAATAAAACTTGATTCTTGAGCTTCAACATCTGCCACCCTCATGTAGTTTTGATTATCATGCACTGGCTTAGCTTGCAATATAACTTATAATGAGCTCATACAAAAATTAAATCATCCCACCTGATAGCAATGAATCATGAAAAGACTTTAATAATAAGCAGGGAAGGGTTTTTATATGAATATGATAAGCTTAAATAGATAAATTGATCTTATTAGAGAGTACGAGAGTGTTCTTGTAAGACCCACACCAGAATGTCTACATCTTCTGAATATGGCTTTGAAGCTCCAAGTAATAGTTGAGGAATCAAAACATGGGAACTGCAATCTACGTAATTGTGCCACTTTCGTTTGGTCATTTTATGTAACGGATTTATTATGAACCAATCATGATTTCCAGCAATTGCTAATTTATTGCAACCTAATGTGGCAAAATGATAGGACTGGTTTTATAACCAAAGTCTCAAATGGAGGAGTATATTACAATAGAAGAAAAATGACACCCATGTAACATGGAGGAAATGCTATGATTTGATATTGATGCCCCTATTCTTTGGTATCTCTGCTTTAGGATGGTATTTTTGTGTGCAACCCTTTGCAAGTAGGTTTTGGAGATGCCATTTCATCCATTGGTAGGTAGGGACTGAACTAAAGATCCTAAGATGCTCCTTTGAATTCATTGTGGGTAGGTGGGAGTGTGGACCAGTGAAAATGGTTTGGAGTCGCCATTAACCCTAGGGAAAAATGAGAGCCGAGTAAGAGTGACTAAACTTGCAATTGTTAAAAAATGTCATTGAATCTAGTGCATAAGAGGTAATGTTATATTACTTTATGAGCAATAATGACTTATGGGAGTTGATTTTAAATGGTCTATCACACAACTTGTATGGTAATGCACATGTACATTCTTTTATAAATGAGATCAAGAAAGTGAGGAAGAGATGGGAATGCTTCCCACTTGCGTGTATATAGTGTAGCCCATAGAAGGCTCCTTTTTCTTTACCATAAGGAGTATTTGGTTTTAGGATATGTTGAATTTGATTAGATAGAGATGAGTGCCAAATTTGCTTGTTAACGATAAAATAAGTACCCAAATTTGCTTAGGCTTCATTAAGTCAAAGATTCTCGACGTGAGATGCAATTGTAAAAGTAGTTGCAGTCTACTTACTGAAGGTGGATTTGTCTCTAGAAGACAATGAATTTTCTAAGCTCAACTCAAGGGAGTTGCATTCCCCTAGGAGAGGATCTACCTTGTTTAGGGATGTTTGATGGATGTTGGCTTGGATATGCTTACTTCTTGACCTCTCACTTGAATCATGCTTTGATTGACTAACTTTTCTAGTTGAGGTGGTGAACAAGACATTAATGGGTACTTTTTCTTTGTACCCAACATTTACTTGAGCATTCAAATTTGGTATGGATTTTGTGAGGAAGCCTCGTCTTCGAGCATTTGATTGTGCATGAAACATTGTTTTTCTCAGTTAAACATGATGTAATCAACCCACTATTTAAAAGATGGTAGAAATAAAGTTTTTGTTTCAATTTTCAAGATGTGGTGGACCATTTCTTTGTTCTTTATTTCATTAACCATGGTTTGAACTTTGTGGGTTTTAACTTTCATATGGTTTGAGACAAAGGACATGAAAAACTCTAAGCATTTTACCCAAACTAGGACTTACATTGAAAGGAGGTGCAATTGCTAGAAAAACATATGGAAGCTAATATGCTAGAGAGTACAATTATATTGTGCATAGAAGATGCAATAGTTGTATTCACCAATTTTGTATGTAAAGTAATATTATTGACATAAGCACATCTTATAGGTGGATGTATAATTCAAAATTCTCAATGTTTTTTCAATTAGAAACAAATATCAAATGATATTCACAAGAGACAAATAACAAATTAACTCGTAAATCAAATTGACAAATCTATTTAGAAGACTAAGAACAAACTTGGTTAGTTGTGGCATTTGACCTAAATTGTTGTAGTTTTAAGAGGGTTTGATAGTAGTAGGAGAAAGACCAATGCTATTTTTTTTTTAAATTCTAAAGATATGATTATAATTTCAGGGTTGTATTTAGAATAATGTAAATGCTTCCCAAAGTAAGATAAAACTAAATTAAATATAGAAATATGTAAATTAAAGCCATCAATTTTAAATTATTTGGAATGGCCAACAATTAGATTGACCTCAAATTGCCATTTCACTAAATAGTTGCCCTCTTCTCGTGTTTCTAAGACTTGAAAGATAGCCTTGTAGCCATGAAAGTTAGAGATGGTGTCCATGATATGATGAGTAAAACAATGGTTAGTATTGTCTAAAGAGATGAGCTCCTCTTGGGCAAATGAATCATTGCCATCTAGATTGGATGGTGAGGGGTTTCTTTCCTCGAAAGCTTCAAGGTGGTGTCTTGTTTTATTGAATTAACAATAAAACAACAATATATTCATTTTGAAAGCATGTAGATTCAAGGCATCGAATGACTAGTTTGCACTTTACACATATATAGATAGATTTTTTAAGGCATCACTTCAATTTCTAGTTTCAATGTGAAAAAGGAAAGGCTTATTTGAGCTCAAAGTATAGAGCAACTAAAATCTTTTGACCACACATTTATTGATGATTAAACATGTTCAGATTCAAGTAGTTTATATTTTTTCCCTATATATCATTTTATTTAAAACTCCAATTTAAGATTGAAATAGATTCAAGATCTCATAGGGAAGGGATTGTTGTAAATTGTCACCCTTGACAATTTCACACTAGATTTTTGCTCCCTCTTATGTGCTTGGACCTAATCCTGCTCCTAATTTCCTAAATTATGCATTCCGTGACCCATTTTATCATTAATCAAGAAATCAAATGTGCAAAACCTAAGTAAACATTTTATATTTTGCCCTTGACACCTCAAATCCCAAAAAGTGGGTCCGTTGTCCTCTTAAAATGGCCCCAAATTTAAATGTCAAGGTTGACAATTTATTATTTGAATTTCAAATCCTAAGTGTCGACTATCAAGATTTAGTTTTCAAAAAATTAGAAGAATTACATATAAATACCTAGTCATTTCATCATTTGAAATCCTAGAAGCAAGAAAGAGGAATTATTGAGCAACTTGAAATCCTAAAACCAGTCAAGGATAGTCAAGAGTAGAATTATCAAGATTTGTTGCAACACTCCATTTAAGCACCAAGTCATATGTTATGTGAGTTTATGTTCATATTTATATGCATTTTGTTATGTGTACTAATACTTATAGGTCTTCAAATCAAGTCAAGCCAAATTGCCACTCTCATTAAAGGGGGCTAAATGTAGTGTCGTAAATTATCACCCTTGACAATTTTACACTATATTTTTGCTCCCTCGTATGTGCTTGGAACTAATCATGCTACTAATTTCCTAAATTATGCATTCCATGGCCCATTTTATCATTTATCAAGAAATCAAATGTGCAAAACCCAAGCAGGCATTTAATATTTTGCCCCTGACACTTCAAATTTAAAAAAAGTGGGTTTGGACAAGGGCACCCTTGTCCCCTTAAAATGGCCTCAATTTAAATATGTGAGGGTTGGCAGTTTATTATTTGAATTTCAAATCCTAAATGTTAGCTATCAAAATTTAATTTTTGAAAAATGAGAAGAATTACATATAAGTACCTAGTCATTTCATCATTTGAAATTCTAAAAGCAAGAAAGAGGAATTATTGAGCATTAAGGATCCTAAAATTAGTCAAGGACAGTCAAGAGTAGAATTATCAAGATTTGTTGCAACACTCCATCATTCAAGCACCATGTCATATGCTATGTGAGTTCATGTTCATGTTTATATGCATTTTGTTATGTGTACTAACACTTGTAGGTCTTCAAATCAAGTCAAGCCAAATTACAATCAAGTCTTGAGGTGATGTGTATGACTTCAATCCTTCAAGGAGATCAAATTTGAGTGGTGAGTTGCAACACGTCAATTTATTATTCCATTATCATTTAGCTTCTATCCCTCAAAAGGATAAGCTCTCTTTATCATTAATTTTGCCATTGTGGAGGTAGAAATACCAACACGGAGTTTGATTGAGGCAAGCCCCTATATGGCACAACCCTTCTTCTCCTTTTGAATGTGCAGGTTACAAATTTGAAGAGGATTGGAAGAAGATCAAAGACTATTTGTTCATTGATGCATTCAAGCCCTACAACTTGAAAAAATACAAAAACTCAACTATCTCAAGAACAAACGAAGATCCGGGAGGAAGAAGCCATAGACCAAGGACCTAAGGATTGTGAAGTTAGGTTTCAGTTTCAAATATCCAGTATATGGCACCCTAGGCACCCTTGTCCAACAAAATTTGCCTCAAATTCACAAGTTAGGTACCTCTGTGTTTGCCTTTTACTTTTCTGGAGCCTAAATTTGTCTGTTAGTTTCTAGTTTGCCACAATTCATGATAGAATGCAAAATTTTCATAGTTTAACTAGTTGCATCATTGCATTTCATAAAAAATATCAATTTCCAAACCCATAAAAGAATTTAGATCTAGGGTTGATTGACTCACCTTTTAGGCTGCAAGTCAATCTCATACCCTTACTCACTACCCTTACTCAATCTGAATTCTAATGTTTTGTAAGTGAAAGGTGACTAACCCTTGTTAAACCCTAGGTTCACTTTTCTTACATTATAGACACATTTAAAATGGGATTGATGTTGTATGCAAGTTATTAAATCTACATCTTGACAGATCATTATACTATTATTGGAGATTGAATATTTATTTAAATCAAATAAAACATATCTTCTTGATTGTGGTTCCTTAGAAATACACCTATTCAAAATTTAGTAGATATGCATACAAGGAATCATAGATAAGTTCTTGATATAGTTTCAATATTTTCAAGAAAAGTTTTCTAAATGCTCCTCTCCAAGTTGCAAACTCTTTATAGCATGTTAAGGTTTCATTCCAATTATGCAGGATTTTATGTAAGATGTCTTCACTTGATGTATTCTTCCTACTTTAGACAAAACAATTCTACTATTAATCATGTTGAACACACTTTGCATATTCTAATGATAACTTGGGAATGGTGGTTCCATGGTGGAAATAGTGCTTGCATGAAATATATATCACAAATAGCTTTTCCCTATTATATTTATAGATTTAATGACGGTGTCCACGAAACAAAGTCGCTAAATTTTCTTCAACAAATTTTTGGAAAGGGAATCCAATCCTCTTCTCCACAACAATATGATGGATGTATGATATTTGCACTTAGCTCAACTACTTGTAATTGTGCATAGATTTCGACTTGAGAAATGATTCATTTGAAGGTTATTGTCAATAGGTCACAAAAATTATTTTTATAGATTTTGTATAAATATATTACTAGCATGATTGCAACTTCAACATTGACCATTTCTATTATCCATTTTATGCATATCTTGCAATCATAGTAGACCATGAGACTACACTTCTTTGAGGCAACCTGTCAAACAATCCCGTGCATTATCTATGCTTCCTCATTTTGTAAGCATATCTACCAAATTTTGAGTAGGTGCATCTCTAAATAATAATTTTTCATAGAAAAAAACAATGAAAAAATAAATAAAATAAAAACAAGTTGGCATACTTGAAGAAGAAAAAATATGTAGTGCAATGCAAGCCCACTCAATGATAACCTTGTAACTTTATGAGTTTATTTCTAGAGTGAGTTTTAGACACGTATATTGCAAGTCCAACTTTTAGTGGGGGTATTGGTGAGAAAATGTTAGACACATGTTTGAGGCTGCCACACATTTGTAGGCTAGTTGTAATGAGGCTAGAATTGCCTCTTCTTCTTAAGTTCCCTCCACAATTCATCTAAGAAAGGTTTTCAGACACTGTTGGTGATAGAATTCCACAAAAAAATTGGCATAAAACTCTCGACCATTGCTACCCCATGTGGGGGCACTTTTACTTCCTGCTTCCATAGGTGTCCGTGTCACTTATGGTGAGAAAAATTGTGGTTTAGTGCAAGGTACATTTAGTAAAGTATGACCTAGTACAATCAATTACCCACTAAAATTTCAAATGAATATCTTATAAACAATTTGGTAAGGGATATAAGGGAGAGGGACCGGTGGTGGGTAGGGCGATGTTGAGCGAGGGGTCCACGTCAACAACATCCAAGTTGGCAATTTTTTTTTCACACGCCCCTTAACAGTCCAACTGGCACCCCCCTATTTTTTTCTAGCAAAATTTGCGCACATTGATCAATGTTTTTAGACCGTTTTTCAAAAACCACAAAAAAGAGCCAAAATGTGTCATCGATCGATTTTAGACACATGTAATACCCTTCATGGTTCCCACCACGCCAGTACTGGCTCTCTTAGCTCCCAATAAATGTGCATTTACTGCCCAACTTTCCTTCGTCATTGGCCTTAATGCCTACCACCTCAACATGTGTACCATTCGCTTCGTCTTGCATTAGCTTCACAGCTACACCATTCATGAGAACAATTTGCACTTTGAGTAGTTGCATTCATGACCAGTGTTGGTTTGGTTTGAGGCCGACAATGGTGAGGCCATGGGCGAATACCGGTGATGCATTTCTCACACTATTTGTGTTTTTCAACACCTCATTTGGCAAAAGGAAAACATTTAACTTATGGTTACGTAGGTGAGGTTGTGTTCCAACCTCACAAGGGCAATACCTATGCATTGCAAGATTTTTTTGAATTTACTTGCAATTTTTGTGTAAATAGCTTTAGTTTACAAGTAATGATATGCTCATTTAATGAGGTTTTCTTGCAACTATATCATAGCCGTGTTTGTGTATATATATGTACAGATATATATGTATATACATATCTGTATGCATATATATACACACAAAAACATCAAACAAATGCTATTTTGTAGCAATATTGCACCTATATTATGGCCGACTGTGTGTATACATAAATATATATGCATATATATTTGTGTATACACACAGTCGGAATAATATAGCCCTTCCTTTTTCTTTTTGTACCTTTGCAATTTATATATGTATAGTGGCAGTATTTGAAGTTATTATATGCTTCATTGTTAAGAGTTTCTTGTAGCTAAAATATGCCTGACTGTGTATATATAAAAATACCTACATATACATACATACATACATACATATATGTATGTATATATATGCACGTGTGTATATATATACACACAATTGGTCAAAATAATAACACTTTTTGCATACTGCATTGTCTATTAAGGGTTTCATGCACCTATCTTTTGGTCGACTATGTGTATACATATACATACCAATTAATAGGTTTCAACTGCTAGACTGTTAAGGGTTTCATGCACCTATATTTTGGCTGACTGTTTCCTCCATTGCTGTGAGCCCCTAGCTCAACAATACCTACTCCCCCATCGTCCTATCATCCCTGTCCATAGTAGATTCATCTCTACCGGAATGGTCAAATTTTTGTGAATATTTTATATGCATTTATAAGATTTTCATCGTAAAATTGGTAATCATTTCACTTATCTAAATTTGGCAATCATTTTAACTCTTTAATTTACATAACATTTTAATATTATTAATAACATATTGATATAATATTTAACATATTAATATTATAATAAATTATAATATTATGCATGTATCGTATATACACACATACATACATACATACATAATTTATGTATGTATGTATGTAGGTCATGCAGGTACCCATACATATGGTATTCATGTGTAACATACATTATATTACTATGATGTATGTATGTATGGATACCAATCATACATACATACATACATACATATGGAATTCATATGTATGTATACATACATACATATGGCATTCATATGTATGTATACATACATACATAGAGCCATTTTCACAGACATAGACATACTTGGCCAAAAGATAGGTGCATGACACTCTCAACTATGGAGTGTATGATAATGTTCCAATAGTGTCAATATAAATATGCAACTTGTATAATTATAATTACATATGATAGAGATATAGAAATCGTTGTTTCATATAGCCTTGTTCATTTACATTTATATGAATTCGATGTATGCTTTAATTTATATTCAATTACTTTCACAAGTGTGACAAAGTTGTTTCAATTCATATCAAAATGTTGGTTGAAGTTATATATAAGTATCATAATGCTGTATCAGTTGGTAGTTTCAAGTTATTTTTAAAAATCATGATGTATCAAAAAATGGTTCCAAATATTTGTATCCAATTACTCTCAATCTTACATGTATGAATTTGTTGTTTCGGTTTGTATCATTCTTTGATTTGTAAGAGTTAGAATTGGGGATGTGATAGTATAACATGCATTTTTTTGTTTCATTGCACACACACCCTTGATCATTTCTAATCAACTTAATTAGATGCATGGTTAGTTTGTTCTTCAATTACTCTCTCTTACATGTATGAATTTGGTGTTTCAATTTGTACCATTCTTTTTTCGTAAGATTTAGAATTGGAGATATGATAGTGTATCATGCATTTTTTGTTTCATTGCACACACACCCTTGATCATTTGCAATCAGGGTAAAAGCACAAACCTGTGTCACACTTTCGGCCAAATAAATAGTTGAGTGAACTATTTTTGGCTGGAAAAGTTTCGGCTGAAATCATGTGGCGTATACGTGACACACAAGTTTTCAGCCGAATAGGTTCCGATCGAAACCAAAAGAAATATTTTTTCCCTTTGAAACTTTGAATTTGGCTTTCAAAATGGCATATTATATGTGTAGGGTTTCTATCGAAAGTGTTTCGGCCGAAACCCTTCCGATAGAAACCCTTCTGACTGAAACTGTCTAGTTGGCATCGTAGTTGGCAGCCAACTTGACATTTTTCAGAATTTTCTGAAACTTTCAACTTTAACTAAGTATTTCTCCAGTCAGAATGATTTTCCACAAAAAGAAAAATACACTTTTGTAGAGCTCAGAGCGGGGAATCCAAATATATATATATATTTTAATATTTTGATTAGTTTTAATATATTTTATTTCTGAAATAATGCAAGTAGGTTGTTAAAATTAAAAAAGAGGCTGATTAGAAATTAAAAAAATAATAGTAAAACGTATTAATTTTTTTTAAAACTTATATGGGGCAATAGAGGAGAGAGTCTTCTTCAAAAGGGTATAATTTTTTTTTTGAAAATGATTAAAAAAATTAAAAATAGTTGACGGCCTGTGAAAACTGTCAAATTATGACATGTTTGACTTTAAAACGTTCTTACGAGAAAAATATACATCAAAATTTGATTTTTTTTCCATGCAGAAGATATTGAAGTTACCTATTTGGAGGAAAAAAAATTAGAGAAAAATGAAGTTTTTTTCAATTTGTTTCTTGATGGCTCGTGAAGTCACTCTTTTCTGAAATTTTCAGCATTCCAAAATTTATCCTTAAATTGATAAAAACATAATGAAAACAATTTTTAATTTTTTTTAAAAAAATTATAAGAATAAATTTCATCAAAATTTCTACATTTCATTAGTTTACACCATTTTGAAATTCAAAACATAAAGACCACTTTTATGTGGTCGAAGTTCATAATTTTTTTTGCTATTGGCCGATTCCCTTATAAAGTGTGACACAGGTTTGTGCTTTTACCCATCAGCTCAATTAGATGCATGGTTAGTTGTTCTTCAATTATTCTCTCTTACATGTATGAATTTGTTGTTTTTGTTTGTATCATTCTTTTTTTGTAAGAGTTAGAATTGTGGATATGATAATATATCATGCATTTTTTGTTTCATTGCGCACACCCTTGATCATTTGCAATCAACTCAATTAGATGCATGGTTAGTTTTTTCTTCAATTACTATCAATCTTACATGTATGAATTTGTTGTTTTAGCTTGTATCATTCTTTTATTTGTAAAATTTAGAATTGAGGATATGATAGTATAACATACATTTTTTGTTTCATTGCACACACCCTTGATCATTTGCAATCAACTCAATTAGATGCATGGTTAGTATGTTCTTCAATTACACTCACTCTTACATCTATAAATTTTGTATTTCAGTTTGTATCATTCTTTTAATTGTAAAAGTTAGAATTTGGGATGTGATAGTATATCATACGTTTTTTGTTTCATTGCACACACACCCTTGATCATTTGCAATCAACTCAATTAGATGCATGGTGAGTTTTCTCTTCAATTACTCTCACTCTTACATGTATAAATTTGTTGTTTCAGTTTGTATCATTATTTTATTTATAAGAGTTATAATTGGGGAGATGTGATAGTATAACACACATTTTTTCATTACACACACACCCTTGATCATTTGCAATCAACTCAATTAGATACATGGTTAGTTTGTTCCACTCACTCTTACATGTATGAAATTTCTATTTCGGTTTATACCATTCTTTTAATTGTAAGAGTTAGAATTGGGGATATGCATTTAGGATATTTCATTTCTCAAAAGGCTTTCATGGTAATGTATGTTTCCATTCACAATTCAAATGGAATTATGGACAGCTGCAACATATGATACCATTAGAAGGTCGTTCGAAATATCAATTCTCCCTAAAGAATTGTTGAATATAGATATAATTAACAATAATCAGACGTATGGTTTGTTTGTTCTTCAATTACACTCACATGTTCAAATATGTTGTTTCACTTTGTTTGATTTTTGATTGTCAATACATTCATATATATAATTAGTTAGAATATTCACCTAAGGGTTATAAGAGTTACAATTGGGGATATGGTAGTATAACATGTATTGCTTGTTTCATTGCACACACATCCTTGATCATTTGCAATCAACTCAATTAGATGCATGGTTAGTTTGTTCTTCAATTACTCTCAATCTTACATGTATGAATTTGTTGTTTCAATTTGCATCATTCTTTTATTTGTAAGAGTTAGAATTGGGGATATGATAATATAACATGCATTTTTTTGTTTCATTGCACACACACCCTTCATCATTTGCAATCAACTCAATTATATGCATGGCTAGTTTGTTCTTCAATCACACTCAGTCTTACATGTATGAATTTTTTGTTTCAGTTTGTATCATTCTTTTAATTGTAAGTTAGAATTGGGGATATGCATTTAGGGGATTTGGTTTTTCGAAGGGCTTTCATGGTAATCTATGTTGCAATTCACAATTGAATGGGAATTATGGGCAACTGCAACATAGATTTCCATTAGAAGGGCCTTCAAAATATCAATTCTCCCTTAAGAATTGTTGAATACAGATACAATTAACAATAATCAGACGTATGGTTTGTTTGTACTTCAATTACACTCACATGTTCAAATATGCCATTTCACTTTGTTTGATTTTTGATTGTCAATACATTCATATATTTAATCAGTTAACATGATCATCTAAGGGTTATAAGAGTAACAATTGGGGATATGGTAGTACAACATGCATTGCTTGTTTCATTTCACACACATCCTTGATCATTTGAAATCAACTCAATTAGATGCATGGTTAGTTTGTTCTTAAGTTACTAGATAATATTACATATGCATATGTATATGTATGTACATATGTGTTAAAAATCTAAAATAGATTGAATAACCTAAGAAATTTTTTAAGAGAAAATAAAAGCTACATAAATTACCAAAAAATAAGAATGCAAATCAAGACTTCGAGAGATTATGCAATGTTGATGTGATAGAATTGCATTAAGAGCTTCCAAGCTAAAAAGATACAATGCAAAGATGCATGAATAATGGCTGCATGCATCAAGGTGTACGTATGCCAAAGTATGCAACAATGCAAGAGAATGAATGGATGGAAATACAAGCTAGGTAGTGATTTTATATAGAACTTAAGAGAAGAGGTAGGTGGAAAATCCAACCAATAAGAATCAACCACAAAAAGTGGAGATGGACCACCAAAAGTGGAAAGTAGTTCCAATTTTTAAGGAAGGGAACACCTCATCACTTATCTCCTAGCTATTAAATAATAAACTCACTTTATTATCTTAAGAAATCTTAATTAAGTGTAGAAAAAACCTAAGACAAAGAGAAAATAAATTAACCCACGAGGAAAATAAAAACCTACACCAACACCCCCCCTTAAGCGCAACTTAGGAGGATGCAAAAGATTATGGGTTATGACAAATGAAACCATGTTAGGTACCCATGTACATATAAAATACCCTCACCCCCCCCTCCTGTCCACCCCCAAAGAAGAAGAAGCCCCATTCCACAAAAAGGAAGTATGCCTCCATAATAGAGAGAAATGAAGTGGAAGGACAAAGAAGCCCCTCCAAAAAGATCCAATGGTAGATGCTCGAAACTGGATGTAGAAGATGGTCCACGATTGTTGAACAATATTCGTCCCCTTAGGAAGAAACAAAACCAAAGGTGTATGCAAGCTATCTCCCCACTCTTGAAAGGAATATGTAGGAAGAAAAATCAAACTGTATTGAGTCTCTGAACTCGGCTCAAGTGTCCCCATGTCGATGCCGAAAGCTGCCACAATCAAATCAGGCATTCTAGGCCACACTGTTGAAGATGACAAATCAATATCTCCTAGAGACTGATGTAGAACACCATCCAAAGATTCAAGTATCTCTTTTGAAGATGTATCCTCCAAATGTTGATCCAAAGTATCTACACTCATGTCAAGATGTGATGAATGATCATGTTGAGATTGAACAAAAGGGTCAAAGTGTTCCCTCACAACAACTGAAGAAGAATCAACATCATAAAAGAGAAGATGAATATCATCAATAATGTCTCCCAAATCTACAATACGTGTCTCCATAAACAAGTTTGAAATACTTGTCAAGAGATCATCCCAAGCTGAATTTGAAAGACAATGAATGTCCTGTTGCAAAGAATCACTGGAAACTTTCAAAAAAGTAATACTGGAATATGAAGTAGCAATAGTAGATGGTGATGGGGTATCAATGAATTTATCATCCAGACACGATGTTTCCATATAAGATGGGGAAACAAAAGTCTCAATATCATCCACAATAGCCTGGTTCTCCAAGGAAACATCACTTTCAAACGAAGATCCAATGTCTCCATACAATTGTTGAATGATGGTCCAAATAGTGAAAGGGCACCTAGTGTGTTCTACATGATGTAGAATATCCTCATAAATAGTAAGACATATTAGTCCATAGACCATGTCATTATTGTTAAACTATGTATTCTTATGATTATAGTCACTTGGCTCAGGAACAAGTCCAAGGAGATAGGATAGCAGATCCTGCTCAAGGAAATGATTCTTTATCCCTTGTTTCCAGGACAAATATTTCTCTGAATTTAGCTTGACAACAAAAGGATGGAAATAATTTTTAAGAGACATGCTTAACACCCCTATAAATGGAACTTTATCTTAGTTCGTGATTATAATTTTTTTGTATAATCCCCCCAAGATTGATAGAAAAATCACTTCAAGTGAATGAAAAAAGAGACATCAAGAGACACCCCCATTTCCACTAGTCTCATAAATCACCCTCCCAAGATATTACAATGTTGGCACTTTATGATTAGTGCATTTACAAAGCCTTTTCCAAGATACAAAATTATAAATTTTGATACAAAATGAACCTGAGACAAAATATGGAAAAAATAGCCTTATGGTTGTGTAGTTCTCTTCAAGACCTTTCTAACGCCTATTCGTTTTCAAAAATTGGAGCACCAAAGCGAAAGTTATGGCCTGTTGAAGAAATTAGCTCAAGACAACTTCAACCTGAAATATCTAGTAAAAAATAGAAAATTTTCTTTTCAATTTTTTTTTAGATGAAAAGTGCTTGTCTCCAGCTTTCCAACAATATCTCATTTGCAGAAAGCAGACACCGTGGTGAAAAATTATGATTTAAAAAAAAAATAGGCTGAATTTTGCCTGTAGTGATGACCCCCTGGCAAAAGAAAAATTTGCCAAAAATCAAATTTGTCTAAAATATATTTTTTTTATATGAGAAGAGGGATTTCTAGGCCTTCTGAACGCAATGGCAAGGTCAATTTGGCCTGAAAATGCTCCAATAAAAAGTTGTTTGCAAATATGAGCTTCAAACCCCTATTTGCAACTTTGTCAAATGATCTCCAATTTGGATGAGACAAAAGCCAAATCTGACTTTCTCAAGCCTTCTGAACATGTTGGAACATTTAAAAATGTTGCCAGTATAACCAAAAATTCTGAAATCACTTGGATCTCACAAAACACATATGCAAAATAAAGAGGTAATTAAATATTTGCAAATCCTTTATGATTCTCTAGATCGTTCAAGAACGCAAGAGAAGAACATGCTAGAATTTACAAGATTTTTACAAGAAACTCAATCTCTCAATCAGGAATCTAAGAATTTAGATTTCTCAAAATAAAAGCTTTGATACCATGTTAAAAGTCTAAAATAGATTGAATAACCCAAACAAATTTTTAAGAGAAAATCAAAGCTACATAAATTGAAAAAACATAAAAATGCAAACCAAGACTCCGAAAGATTATGCAATGTCGATGTGACAGAATTGCATTAAGACCTTCCAAGCTAGAAAGATACAATGCAAAGATGCATGAATAATGACTGCATGCATCAAGGTGCATGTATGCCAAAGTATGCAATAATGCAAGAGAATGAATGGATGAAAAAACAAGCTAGGTAGTGAGTTTATATAGAACTTAGGAGAGGAGGTAGGTGGAAAATCCAACCAATAGGAATCAACCTCAAAAATTGGAGATGAACCACCAAAAGTGGAAAGTGGTTCCACCCTTTTAGGAAGGGAACACCTCATCACTTATCTCCTAGTTATTAAATAATAAACTCACTTTATTATCCTAAGAAAGCTTAATTAAGTGTAGGAAAAACCTAGGACTAAGGGAAAATAAATTAACCCACCAAAAAATTAAAAACCTACACCAACAATATGTATATGTATGTGTATATATACATATGTATATATATGTGTAGCTTGTTTAAGGGTAAGGGACCAGTGGTGGGTAGGGTGATGTTGATAGTATACCATGCATTGTTTGTTTCATTGCACACATACCCTTGATTATTTGCAATCAACTCAATTAGATGCATGGTTAGTTTGTTCTTCAATCACACTAACTCTTACATGTATGAATTTGTTGTTTCAGTTTGTATCATTCTTTTTTTGTAAGAGTTAGAATTGGAGATATAGGTGTAGTATATGTATATGTATATACATATGTATGTACACATTCAACTTACGTATCTATCTATCTCTGTAATATATATATATATATATATGTACACACACACATATATTATAGAGATAGATAGATAGATAAGTTTCCTATAGCCTTCATTTAATTTCAATTTAATTAGATGTATGCTTTGTTTGTTCTTCAATTAAAGTGATTGTAAATATTGACCCATCTCCCTTACAACTAACTATGATAATGGTTGACTCCTACTTCTATTATAATCATTTCTGAAACAACATTATGAAATTTAAATATAACTTCATACAACACTATGGTACAAATATTTCAAATAGCTTTAAATACAACATTATGAAATGTATATATAACTTCAAAAAAATTTATGATACAAATATTTTCAACACTTTCTGATACAACATTATGAAATTTATATATAACTTCAAATAACAATATGTTATAAATATTTCCAACCCTTTGTGATACAAACTGAATTTTTTATATAACTTCAAACAACAGTATGATACAACATTATGATACATATATGTGCACAGTTAGATAGATACAAATGTTTCCTATAGTTGTGTGTATATATACATATACAACTATATATTGCAAAGATAGATAGATACATAAGTTTCCTATAGTCTTCTTCATTTACATTCAACTTAATTAGATGTATTCCTTGTTGGTTCTTCAATTACAGTTACTCTAATAGTCAGTGATTGTAATATGTAGGAATATGTTGTTTGTATTCAAATCATATTGTTGTTTCAAGTTACAAACCTTCAAAATAAAAAGTTCATACATTGTTTGGAATCCATCAAAACTTTCACAACAAAAAAATTCATACAAAACGTTCTAATCAAGTAAAATGCCTAGGAAAATTGAAATATGAAGCAAAGCTACCTTATGCGTTGTTTGTGGCTTGTGACCGAGTAGGACTCCGACTTTGAATTGGTTGGATAGGTGAGGGTGGATAGGATTCCGAATGGGTAGGACTCCAACTCTGAAATGGTTGGCTGATACTTGGGGTAGGTGAGGTTGGACAATATTAGGGGCATTTAATAGACACAAAGTCTATGAATATCCTATGATAGTCAGGCAAGGGATTTAGAGGGTTGTTGAGTCACCTTTCCCTTGCTGCCTCTTTTCATGCCCTCTCCAATTATTTTTCCTTTTTTGCAGCTTCCTTTTCCATCCTTTGTTGCTCATTTGTTTTTCTCCCTCTCCTTCTTTTGCAGCTCTTTTTCAACATCTTCTATTAATCATTGATGTTCCATTTCAATTCTCAATAGAGCCTTGAGCTCCTTTGTTGTAATTCTTTCTATCCTACACTCTTCAATTTGTTCCTTCTTCCTCTCTTTTAGTTCTTGGATTTCCTTCTTCCTATCCTCTTGAACAACCATTAATGCTCCTGGCTCATAATTGCTTATGTAGTTCTGCTCATGATTTTTTTATTTTGAACAAGTAAAAGCCTAGAATTTTTTGATGTGCAACATTTGCACATGCCAAAATTGTGACCCACTTTCAGATATTTGGGATAATATATGCAACACTTTTGTTGCCCTTTTTGGCAAGCACCTTCATTGGACTGTTCCGCCCAGCTTGCAGCCCTGTCTCATCGTAGTTCCAAATCCTTTGGGGTCCATAATTCTTGGTTGTGTATGCCTTCTCTAGTGTTTCATAGAATGTAGATATAACTACAAGCCTAAAATTCACAACATGATGTCTATCTTGCCCTTGGGCTATTCTCAAACACTGATCAAGATGCCTTCTTTTGAACCCATCCACCAAGACTTATCGAGAATTACATCTTTGAAGGAATTAGGCCTTGACTGGCATATTTGGGACACTTCTATTTTGAGAATCTCCAAACCATGGCCAAATAAATCCATCTCCTTGCACCATTGGATTACTATTGCCTCTTTGTCATCATTTAGGACTGTTGGGGGCCCTTTCCTTTTTGTAGTGATAACACCACCCAACCATTTTGACAATGTGGTAGTTGGAAGACCCCACTTTTTGGATGCCCATATTGTTGACATGCTGTTGTCTTCAAAATATTCAATGGAATGTTCCATGTCAGCCATGGTCCATTCCTGCAACACTACAAATTTTTTAGTTGTTACAATTGAGTTAACTCGGACTACAGGTTCAATTGGCTGCTCTACAATAATTACTACACCTTCATCACTACTTGGATGTTCAGTTGGCTACTCAACATGAATTACTATGTCTTCATCATCACTATGTGGCAACCTCACACCTCTCTTATGTATAGACACACTTGTCCGCCTCCACTTTGTTACAGGTCGCGTGGTTTTTGTTGTCGCTTTATTCTTCCTCTACATTAAACCAAGCATAATATTAGTAAACAACATACAATTCTAACTCTTACAATTAAAAGAATGATACAAGCTGAAACAAAAAATTCATACATGTAAGAGTAATTGTAATTGAAGAACAAACTAACCATTCATCTAATTGAGTTGATTGAAAATGATCAAGGGTATGTGTGCAATGAAACAAGCAAAGCATGATATAATATCATATCCTCAATTCTAACTCTTATAAACCATTGGGTGATCATGCTGAATGAAACAAGTAATGCATGTTATACTATCATATCCCCAATTCTAAACTTATAAACCCTTGGGTAATCATGTTAAATGAAACGAGAAATGCATGTTATACTATCATATCCCCGATTCTAACTCTTATAAACCCTTGGGTTATCATGTTAAACCCTTCCTCAAACAACATAATGATAAATATATATATATAAAATTGAAACAACAGTATGATACAAATATATATAATTTGAAAAAGCAATATGATATAGATAAATCTTAAAACAATAATATGAAATAACTTGAAATAGTAGTATATTCATGGAAAGGGTTTGAAATATTGCTATCATATTGCTGTTTCAAGTTATGTAAATGTTTCATAATGTTGTTTCAGAAATGGTTACCATATATGTCACAATAATTGAAGAACAAACAAAGCATAAATCTAATCAAGTTGAATGTAAATGAAGAAGGGCATAGGAAACTTATGTATCTATCTACCTCTGCAATATATATATATACTTCTATTTCAAGCTATATATGTTGTTTCAAACATGGTTATATATATTACCATAGTTGGCTGTAAGGGAGAGGCGTTGATATTTACAGTCACTTTAATTGAAGAACAAACAAATAATACATCTAAATAAATTGAATGTATTTATGAAGAAGGCTATGGATAACTTACGTATCTATCTATCTATGCAATATATATATATATATATATATATATATATATATATATATTTATTGCAGAGATAGATAGATACGTAAGTTGAATGTAAATGAATAAGGCTATAGATAACTTACATATCTATGCATCTCTCTCTCTCTCTCTCTCTATGTATCATAATGCTATATCAAAAAGGACCTTGGAAATATTTGTACCATACTACTATTTGAGATTATATAAAAATTGTAGTATGAAGTTTTAGTATTAGGTGTCATACTAATATATATATATTGCAGATAGATAAATGCGCAAGTTGAATGTAAATGAACAAGACTATAGAAAACTTATGTATCTATGTATCTCTGCAATATATATATCATAATGCTGTATCAAAAAGGGTTGAAAATATTTGTACCATAATATTATTTGAAGGTATATAACCATATCATAGTTAGCTATAAGGGAGAGTGGGTGATATTGGGTTGGGGTTGTGTCATGGGTATAGATTGTGGAAAGAAAAATATGGCGTATGAAACAACAAATTCGATTAATTTAAATGTAAATGGACAAGGCATACAAAGTAAAAATTTTATACATGAATGAATAAGTAATACTGAAGGAAGGTTTGCGACTTACCATAGAAGCTGAAGGAGGAGACTGCATCACTTTGTAGGAGCTCATTGCTGATCAAGTGTATCCAGTACAAACTTAGAAATTTGAAATTGTGAGTAGGTAGCTTGCATCACACAATTGAGGTCTCTTGTATAAATAAATAGGTTGATAGAATTTGAATTGGTAGGTGCAAGTGGATAAATTTGAATTATGGGAGGGAATTTGATCCAACATTGAAGGAATTAATGGTAGAAGTGCTATGAAATGGGTACGTAGGAATTCTGGTTGATGATTTGAAAGGATATTAAAAAAATGTGGTTCTAACCATTTTTAATTTTTTGTTCTGATGATTTTAACTTTATGTTTATTTATAAATAATATTTTTAATAATTATGTGTTTTTTTATAAAATTGCATTGCATAGTGAGCTTGAGAGTTTGCTTTTGTCATTTTTGCAAGCAAATTCACAAAAAGATTGGTGTATATGGACATGGTGGAACTAGTAGTTTGTAAAAAAATATAAGAAATGGAACATGTTTTATTGTTTTTTGTTAAAATATATTTACAACTCATTTAGTTGACAATGGCTTATGTACATGTCAACTCACTTTTACTGCAATAAAACATATATTTTGGATAAAAACATATATTTTGGATAAAAATATATCCATTTGCATTAACCTATTATTGGGAAGGTGGAAAAGATTATTTATATTGTGGAAATAAGTATATCAACTTACATTCACCTAATATTGGGAGGTGGCAAATAAATATCAAGTTGCATTCACTTAATATTGAGAAGGTGGAAAATAAATAGTCTACCTATGATAAGACATATTGTGAATTTGACATGAACCTGTCCTATCATATTAACAAAGATATTTTAATTTTTTGATGGCTCTTTTATTGTCCAAAGGTGGGCCCTAAGATGTCATATACTATACTCATGACACAAACCCTACCCACGATCGAATCCTCTCCTTTAGAGCATCTGCTGAACATGTCGAAAGAGAAGAAGCAACTTCAATGATCTACTTGCAGATCTATGAGGGACACCAAAGCAAAGTTAAGGACATGTACAAATATATTGGAGACTCCCCACCTCCTAAATAATTATCCTTGACATAGTTGGCCTAGAGGCCAATCACATCAAGGTAACTTAATACCTACCAAATCAGAGTTTTCAGGATGTGTTTTGGCTATTTACTTCCTCGTAGGTAAAAGTAGAGAACAATACTCTTCATATAGAGGGTAAAAAGAAGTAGTAGCTTCAACTTATCATGCAGGTCGCTAATGCCATGGGAGTGGACATGGATTACACCTCTTTCCACTTTAAAGTGGAGAAGGTCCGTCAGAAGGAGAACAAGAAGAAGCAGATGGAGGCTTACTTCCCAAGCACTTTCAAGTGGTGGTGACACAGGGTTTGAAATTGTGACTTACTGCTATATTTATTTTCTGTTGGTTGGTCAAACTCGTAGCTTTGCTTGACTTCTCTTGGCTGAGCATTTTCTCTCCAAACTTAAACCACCATCACCATTCTTGTTCGACACAACAAAATACGAACACTTTGTAGGATTTTTCAATTTTGTGCCACTTTGTTTTTTTGCGTTAATTTCATAGCCACAGGTAACCATAGGGAAAGACATGCAATTCAGACTATAGTGAAGCTTTGATTATTTGTAAATGACGGTCCTAATATAATCCTTCTGCAGAGGAAACTTCGTATCTCTCCACCTTTTGGCATTCTCTTCAAGATCTATCTAATCTGCTTCACTACTCAGACGAAGAGACTACGATCTTTGCTTATGGTTGTGGTAGTCATCAGTCGACCTTAAAAAATTTCATTGAATCCAACAATAAAAGAATGGGCAACTCTCATTGGTTCATTGGGAGTAAGTTTGTGTAGACTCTAGACTTCAAGAGTTTGTTGAAAGCCTTCCTCAACCTAATGTTGATGATTTGAGGAGAATATGTTACATGAGAAAGAATGAAGATGTTTTTAAATGTCAGATGTGCAATGAGATTCAGATGGATATTGGATAGTAGCTTTTGCCACTCTCGATGAATGTCATTGAGTTAAGCAACTCAATAGAAATATTTTATCACTCAATTTGTAAAGATAGGATGTTCAACCATTTAAAATGTGTTAGATATATTTGGTCAATTAATCAAGAAATTTCAATTGCTTTGAAAATGTGTAATGAACAACCATTCATTAAAATAAAATCATCAAAATTATATCATGAATTTAAACATATTCGAATTAAGTAATTAATTGCACATGATTAAGTAAGCAACATGATATTCAATAAGAAATAAATTCATTTCACCTTTGAATTCAAGTATAATTTATTGGCATGCACATGTATCTATATGTCGATAAAGCATACACTTTTAGATCATATAGAACATAGCAACATAAATCGTTTGGGCAAAAACCTCGACAAACTAAAAGTATACGATTTTTTAAAAAAATGGGAGAAAAATCAAATTAAAAAAAAAGTAGAAAAAGGGGCAATTTTGTTTTGAAATTTAAGGGCATTTCCATAGCATAGAGATATAAAGACCAAATAGAACATAGATTTTAACTCATGAAATATAGAAAACATAATTTTGTTGTTTATATTCATATCACTGATTATATTGCATTGCACAAAGCATACTCCACAGTGCATAAATAATAACTAGATGATAAAAATTGAAAAAAACTCAACTATAATATAGTTTGTGCAATGTCAACCTATAAAATAAGTACAAAGTTCCAAAAAATCAAATGTAGCCAATGCAACTTGTTACTACAAATAGAGTTATGCAAGAGGACCTTGCAAGTTCTAATGTTGAAACTCTTGGGTTAGAGCTTCTCTTAAGTGGTCCAATCTCATGAGTATCCAAATTATCCTCCTTTAAGATCTCAAAATCCTCATGCTCAAGATAGTCATCATCAACAATAATCCACTCAGACTTTGGATCAAGCTCATTAAGGTCAATTGGTTCATCATCCTCAATAGTACTTGATTTTGTCAATGTAGAAATTAGTCTTGGTCTTACAAGTGAAAATCATACTGAATAGAATTACAACTATGACTATAATTATATTAAAATTCTAATCTTGAGATTTGTTTAGCTTCAAGTGAAGGTTGTGGTGAACAAACACCAAGTCATCCATTCATTATGTTAGATGGTCGTGTCTCTTGGAATGCATGTGTTAAAAAACACTCCAAGTACACCCACAAGTGGATGAACTATATGATTGACTCAAAATGTGTCTCACCATCCATATAAGTTTTTTGATTTCATGACCCAAAAGTCCCATCATTATACTAAAAAAAACATTATATGGAGATGATATCAAATATTTTAAATATTGACACATTAATGTACATGTCCACAAAATAGAGAGACTATCAAAATTTTATAGAGCCTATTTGGTTTGAAGGTTTTCCTTCCATGACAACCTTAGATGAGAGAAAACCCCTTGCTTGATTGTACATTGATAATTCTATTATAACTACCTACAATGTTTTTGAGGTAGGAAACATTTTTTCCATGCATATGAACAAGCCTTATGCAACCTCAACATCATCATGTTTGAATGAAGAGTTATAAAACAATGTTGGATTGAGATAGTGTCTTGTAGCATGGAGATAAGAGTGCATTTGTCGATCCCATCTTCTATCAATTATGTCCCATAATGGCATATACCTATCATGATATTTTCCATCCTACCCCTCATCACCTCCTTGGCCCTATTCATGGCTGCATACAAATATCCCATGGGGAATTAATCCCCATCCATTAGTCTCAAGAATTTTACTAGAGGCTCTAAAAATTCTACAACTTGTTCAACTGCATCCCAAAATTAGTAGAATAAATGCAATCTACCATTGCTATGCCATCTGCATGATTTGCAAGGCTAGATTCCATCCACTCATTTGAAAAAATATTCGTTTCAAATTCATATTATTTTGGAAAAGAGTGTAGTGCAAGGAAGTGTGTTGCAAATCTTGTCACCCTTGGTCGAACTAGCTCCTTGTCCTCTATGAAAGAGTGTATCATACACAAAACCGTCATGTGATTATAGATGAATTTGGTAATTGTGTGAGCCTTTTGTAATACCTCCTTAACCCATTCAAGTTTTCCAATATCCTATAGGGTTATATCAAGGCAATATACTACACATGGAGTAAAAAAATATAGAGGGGTATTTGTCCACCAGGAGTCTCCCCAATAGCAACACAAGCATCAACATTTTCTATAATAAACTAAATCACATTTTCTGTCCCAACATCTTTGATCACCAGGTCAAACATCTTGAACAATGCAATTGTATATTTGATTGTATTTGATACATCCACATAATTTAAAAATATTGTGTCAATATCATAAGAGACAAGGAAGTTGATGAGGATTTGGTTCCTTCTGTCTGTTCATCCATTTGACATTATGATGCAAGCACTCTTTTCCCACTCTAGTTGATGCTCCTTAACATCATCCTTAGCATCCTGTATTGCATCATTGAGAATACCAACCCTTAATGTATCATAAGATGGGGCTCAAAACACAAGACCTATAGTTGTAATAGCATCCACCATACCTTGCCGACATGGAGACCTAACAACATGGAATGGAATGCTAGAATAGTACCCAAAATTTATAACCATCTTTTTTGTTTGTTCATGGATAGTCTTCCTCCATCTTGTACTCTTCAAAGTGGTATGTGATCCTGGTGTATTACAAGGTGCAAATAAATAATTAATGTTTCCTCCAATTGTGATTGGGCCACATGATCTAGAAGAAGGTGTTGACCCAGATTCCTTGAAAAAATCATGTGCACCATCTTCCTCATCCAAGAAATTACTCCTAGAATTTGTAGAATTAAAACCTATTTCAATCTTGATTCTTGCATTTTTTGCCTTACCCTTAGGAATTGGTTGAAGAGATTGTTTTGACTCATATGTGACATATGCAAGAAATTTTGGACAAGTTGTGGTGTTATTTCCTATCTCCTTTGCGAAATGCTATTTGAAGAGATGAATGCCACTAGAGTGATATCATTTAGACACCAATTGCATTTAACCTTTGTTGTAATTGAGGATGATGTGTGATGTGTCCACACAAAGCCTTTTTGATGTGACATTATGATCAAATCTATAAAATAATTTTAATTCAAATACTACAAGAAAGTTTGGAGGCATTGCAAATTTTAGTTTAATTCTCTAAATAAGTAAAATTTCAAAAGAAACTTAGAAACCTAATGAGTTGAGTTCAAAAAACTCCCTATCACCACTTCATACAAGCCCCTAAAAAATATTTATAACTAATCCCTAACCAAGACCATGTGAAAGAGTTTTGTGTCAAGTTTGGAAGCTATAAACTAATTGACCAACTACTGCTTGATCAAAAGGGGAGAAAGGTTTGTGTTATTTGAATGATTTTCTTCTTGTAGAAATAATAAAAATAAGGCTGATCTAGTGTGATATAATTGATTTTTTTAAACATGTTTTGTGCTCAGTTAATTGCTTAGTAGTTGCTAGGTAGAGGTGCTATCCTGCTTAGACATAAAGGTGTGAATGCTAGGTCTATGGAGAATTTAACTAATATGGATAAAACTAGGCCTACACTTGATGTATCGATTTATTTTACTAATATCACACCTATATTTGCTCCAAATGATTACCAAATAGTTAAACAAGCCTTAAAGTGTTTAAATTTTGTAAGATGCCATATAGTAAAAGTAAAACTAAATGAAATGAGTCTATTTCCATCACTAACACATTAGCATATTTTAAGTTAACTATGTAAAAACTGAAAACTAAGCATGTTTTGGAGTTGTTATAAATCAATCTTGGTATAAGATGAGCAATCCTTTTCTTCTGAAAGTTACAAGTAAGAATTTTAGTTTTCCTTTTAGCCCTTTGCTAATGAAGTGTAGGGATCCTAGGCATATGCTATAAGGTAGATAAGATAAAAGTGAAGTGGCTATGTATCTTTTCCCCCTTATATATATGATTTGAAACATTTTTAGAGAAAAAATAGACTTGATATAGATTATTTCTACCAATTATGATCTATAAAAATACAATAATTTCTACCAAGTTGAGTTAACTAACTTGTTGATGGAGACTTGGCTCAAGAATTTGTAAGTCTAATACTATGGCCTTAAGTTACTATGGCTAAATGACACCCATTATACTAAATGGAAAACCTAAATTGTGAAATTAAAGAAGTGAAAAAAAATTTATCTTTATTATTTGAGTTGTAATAACAAAAATAATAGAATTTAGTTGTTGTTGGATTTAGTTAACCTACATCAAAATTTCTATAATCAGGAATTAGAGGTGGTTGACACCTTGAAGAATATGACGTGTTTTTTCTATTGTTTGTTTTTATTTCTGTTGGCTATTTTTTGGTTGTTGGGTGGTTGTGTCTTTTCTTTTTGTAGTGTTTCTCTTGTAAAGGGTTTTGAGTCCCTTCAAAACTTGCTTTTCCTACTAAGCAACAACAAAAAATAATATAAAATAGTGGAAAAAAATGGTTTAGTTGAAAATTCTTAGATTTCACCATATTTTATAGGGAAAATTATAAAATTTAGCACATATGAAGATCTTCAAAATGGTTTTTAAAAATAGTCTCACTTATGCTTTGCTAAAGTGTTATTTTTTCAAAAGGAAACTAACACAACTATAGTATCCAAGAAATGCTCTTTAGTAAGTAAAATGTTGCTAATCTTCAGGTGAACCCACATAAGTGGTTAACACTTTTGTGGAGGAAGGGAAAAGTTATTTTTTCCCTCTACACAAAGTGAAGGGGTTCATTCGAACCCAAGTGTTTGTACGAACCTTTATATGGGTTCGGTCGAACCCCCTAAACATATGAACGCAAATATTAAAATAAGGGGGTTTGAGCGAACTAGGGTTCGGTCGAACCCCCTTATTAGGGATTTTAAAAAAAAAGGCTATATCATTTTCACGGCGAACAGTGACAGAGGCGACAAATAGTGCACTGGGTGCGGCGAACTCATGAAGAAACGAACACGAACACCTTCGAGCAACCTCCATCACCCTCCAAGGTGTCCTCCCAGGTTGGTTGCACTGTTCCATAGCTACCATTTTGGCTCAAGCAAGGCAAAAGTCATGGAATTTGGCTTTGCATGAATTGCATTTGCTTGAAAGTTTCTAAAGCATTTTCAACAAATCCATTTACATAGTTATCGATTTGCTAATTGCATTTGTTGTTTAATTTAAATGCTTTGATGGGTTTCCATACCCTGTTCCAAAACCCCCATTTTTTCACAGGCATGATAACACAATTTATATGTTTTTATATTAATTTTTTTTTACAAATATGAAACTCAATTATTAACTTAAAACTTCAATGTCGACACAAGAGTTGAGTCAAAATTAGACAAAATGTTAGTAGGAGGAAAGATCAAAAAAATTGAAGATACCCATTGTAGATGAGACCAAACAAAGAAATCATACCTAATATTCCATACAAATGATCTTATTCCAGCTTAAATATGGGTTTTCAATATAATGTGACAAGAATATCACCAAGTCTTGATGAAAATTTTATAAAAAAATAAATTATTAGTGGTGTAGAATATGAAATTTATGCTAAATTTAAAATTGTAGGTCTACCACATTCAAATAATTGAGCTCAAGTTAGATAGATTAGTTGAGGATAAATTTATAGCATAACACTATCCAAATAATTTCTGAAGAACTATCACTTAACTAATATTACATATTATGCACAACATGAATAATGCCTCAAGAACTATCACTTAACTAATATTGCATATCATATGACATCGTGTCACATACCAAGCACACTAATCTGAGTCTCCACTCACTAGGTGTCAAGATACTAATCCATGAAGAGATGGTTAGTAACCTTGAGTGAAAGGATTATCCTATAATTTTGATGTTTTATACTTCCTATGTAATGATAGCTAATAAGGGCATACTAGTGTGCATAGAGAAACATAGGACGTTTCTAAATATTTGTAGAGAACTATATTTTGTAACCTAATATGTTTGGTCTCCCACTATGAGGATATGGCATGGTTTTGGGAGAATAATAGTTACATAAACTTGAGACCATCATTTACAAATTCTTTAAAATGCAGATTCAATTTACTACTAGTTCCCACAAGTACACTCTCATAGGGGTGAAATTAGGTTCCACACACCTCATTAGATCACATAAGGTATCATTGGGTAACAACTTACCAAGTTATTACCTAAATAAGGTATCATTGAGGGTAACATAGATAATTTATTAAATAACCTGTATCATTGGGTAACAACTTACCTTGAGTTATTATCTAAATTTGTTACATTGACTCAATCATCAAAATTACATGAAGTGATAACCAAAAATATCTCAATGTTTATAGATTCCCATATATTATTACCTCAAAATTTTCATAAGATCATGAACTTTAGTTGATTCCAATTAGTACACCAAATAATATTGAAGTACCTTGATATGTTTTTGTGCAAAATACCTTGAGACTAAACAATAGTGCACAACCTTCTTTAGGTGGGGGTCATTCAACCTAGTGTGATCCACACTCTTCCCATGTACTCTTTAAATTTAATAAAAAGGATGGTTCATGTTGTTTTAGAGTATATTTTTATATATAAAAAAACTCACAACCAAGGATATGTTTCCCAATTTCCTATGATTGACGAGCTACTCAATGAATTTCATGTAACAACTTTATTAAATCCATAATATACTTAATAATATAGCTATCACCATATCTTTCTACTTGAAGATGACACTACTAATACTAAACTTTAAGCTCATGGGGCCACACAAAATGTTTTGAGGTGTGTGTTTATTGAGATTTTTTCCTAGTTCTTATGTTGTTCATTTGTGAGATTTTTTCCTAGATCTTGTGGTGGTGTGTTGGTGGCTTTCATTATGTCATAGATTTTAATTTTCTCGAGGTTTCATGATTTATCCTAGAATTAATAGAGTACAATTTGTACATCTTATTCATCATCTAATCACCATGTCTTAACCATAATTTTAATTATAATTTAATTTTTGATATACCAAAGTTGGTTTATAATCTAACTTTCTTGTCATACTATATTTTTAATAATTTGAATAATTGATTCCATGTTTTTTATTTGTTTTTGATAATTGAAAATAATTTTATTTTGATTATTTTTAATAATTGTATTTGATTGGTATAGAATTCAACATAACGCTAAGAAAATAATCAAAGACTCAAATATCAAAAGAGTGTGAAGTTGAGAATTCAAAGAAAAGATAATAAATGATACAACTTCATGAAAATAAGAAATTGAACTCCATAGATGAAAATATATCATCTTTTCCAATTTAATTAGCTTACGAAACATTTATTCAAGGTATGGATTTAAGAAGAATTTGGAGAAAAAAAGAGAAAATGTAAAACTTCATGTAGTTAAGAAATTGAATCACAATACAATAACTCCACTCAAATTGAAATATTTATGTACATATAACATTCATTAATCCAACCAGAAATACAAAGGAAGATAGAAGGACCTTGAAGTGGTATTATTTTAAACTAGTGATGATCATGCACTTGTTCTAGAGAGTTATGCAAGGTTAATTTTAGATTTTATATGGAAGTAGTAGGAGCATCATATTTGGTTAGCATATTACATATAGTCAAATAATTGTGCATCAGAAGTTTAAAATTCACATATATTTTATTCGCTAATTAGGATGCATAAAAAGAGTGGTGTTCAATATATATGGGACTTATTAGGATGCATGAGAATTTAGATGAAATATACTTTAGGTAGTGCAAAGTTGATAGATGAAACACCAATTATACAATAGTGTTTAACTCTATAATTTGTCTAGGTAATGAAGTAAAGTCTATTTTATAAATTTTTTGGTTGGTTGAAAAATATAGAATATAAATATGAATATGTTTTCACATTAAAAAAGTGATTTACATATATCACTTTGATTGATCCAAAAAAATATTTCACTTACTTCACATGTCATTTTGATAGATCATGTGTTACACCTATGTATATTGGCCTCTTTGCATATTTTTCTAATCAAGAAGGGCCTCATACAATCCAAAAATAACAATATTTTTTTGTAACTTTGAGCTAAGCCTATAATTGGTGATCTTCTAAAAGAGAAAAAATAATTAGAATTTGGGGTTTTCCTTCAATACCCACAACTTTAATGATATGTTGGCACAATCTTATCCCCTCAAATAAGTCATCTAACTCAAGCTCATTATGTGTGGATGGGTGGAGTATCTTAGATACAACTCAAAGGAGATTACCTTTGTCATTTTTTTATTATAGAACCAACCCAAATTGGAGTTCAATTACCTTTGCAAGCCCCACCCACATTTATTTTTTATCTTCCAAAATGAGGTTCCAACCATCTGATTTCCATCATACCCACCTTACTCAAGAAATAGGAGAAACCCAATAGGGGACTGAAACCTAACTAGTTATTTGTCATCCTATTGTCCTAGCTAGTGAACTCAATTGCTCAATGTGAAACCATTCTAAATTTGCTTGAAATATTCTCTTATAATGATGATTTCAATTTTATTTTGTAAAGAATTAAATGGGATGTCCCTATCATTAAAGATTCATCAATTTATTTCTTTCCATAAATTCTAACTCATCTTAAATGGGCTAGCCTTCCATATTCTATCCCAAGTGGAATTAAATGATAAGCATATTCCCAATTGATAAATAGAGATAAGAGATATTGTGAGAGGGAATTAGACCATTCTAACTCACAACAATGCTAATTCTAGAACTTAGAAGAATATGAATAGTTGAGTAATAGGTGATTGGAAGATTATTTAGTAGACATGCATAGTAGAAACCTAGATAGATATGTAAAGACAAATGTGTGACTTGTCTATATCCTATAAGTATTCTCATGTGAAATTTCATCTAGGAAAATGCACTAGCTTTTGGGAGGCATTATTTTCCCAACACAATCTAGAAATCCAACCTAAGGAATTTAATATTAAATTTTCCATTTGATAACCTGATTTGATTGAATAGTAATCCAATATGGCTAAATAGTTTATATAATATTAAATAATTGTCCTATGTGGTATATAATTTTTTTACTTGTGAAATTCATGTCCATGTTAAAATCCTTTTGATTTTATGTGGAATGGGAGCCAAATCAAGATTATTCCAAGTCCACTATAAGCCACTTGGATAATCCACATGGTTCAAATAATGAAGCATATAACCACCCTAGATATCTTCTATGATATATTTACATTCATATAATTCTAAATAGGTAATTAGTCATTTATTTTCACTTTCCATTCTAGATAGCCCAAGACAAGTGGTTTGCAATGAGTGATCTACTTTTAAGCATGAAGTTTCAAATAAGAGAACCACCAGGTGGATTAGCATTGATTAGAACTTTGTCTTGATCATTTGAGTCAAGGTATTTGTTTCTTAGTATTTATCTCCAATACACATCAAGCTTGTCATACATGTTCTAGATCAACTTGGTGTAGAAAGTATGATTCCATTTTGATAAGAATTTAATTCATGAGCCATCAAGACCTGTGGGAAGACATATAGTGTCCCATTTAATAAGAGGAATACACTTACTTTCATTCGAACCACCCCATAATAATTTCTTTATTGTTTTATCTAAATCTTGAGAGATCTTCAAGAGGATCAATAAACAAGACATCATATAGATTAGAATGTATTAGATCATAGCTTTAAGCATTAAGATTCTTCCATCCAATTTCAAATGATTATATTTTCATGAAGTAGATTTTTTTTGGGAAGCACTAATGTTGTCCTTTCATAGTTTAGAAATCATATTTACAAGCTTATCATTTGTCTCATTTTCTTCTCTTATTTGTGCCTTCAATAATGACTAAATTGATTTTACATGACCACCAATGTTAAGTAATGATGCTTTCCCTTTATTACTAGTTGTAGGAAATAAATCTTAGATGCAACCTTTATCAATGTTTTTTAAACTATCTTTAATGTCACATTTTGTACTAGAGTGCACACTTGTAAATTTAAATTTTAGAATTGTTTTAGATAATGTTTTTTGTGCAATCTAATAATTTGAATGTTTTGATTATTAAAAACTATGATAGATGTTGAACATGTTTTTTGTTAATGGTATGAAAATATTATTGATGAGTAGATGAATTATTAGAACTATTTTAGATTTCTATTCCTTATATCTAGATTTATTATTTAAACCAAGGTCTCATTGCTCCTTTAGGTACACATACATACATACATAACATGCATAATACAAATGTTCCACCTCCAGAATCTTTGTTTACAAATACCACTAATGAGATTAAGAAATTGAAAGACTCATTAGCGCAAAGTGCAAACCTAGGGATATATTCTGAACCATGCATGTCAATATTACATAGACTTGAAAAACTAAGAGATGAACTTGAGAGGACTAGTGCATTTTCTCCAGATAGAGTAGCTGCTATTCTTTCTTGCATGGGGGAAGAAGTACATGGTGAGGTTCCCCTTAAACAAATATAGGATAGTGTGACCAAAGAAATGATAAAAACCAATTGTTTTCCATTTTATCAAAGTGCACGTAAGGTTAGGGGATACCAGGTCACTAGATGTGTCGATCATGCTATGGCTTTAACCTTTCAAACATTGTTTGCCCAATCTTGATATGAGGATACATATTAAAAAAGTTCATATACATCTCAAGCTGTGTTATGTCTAGCCAATGTTTAATATGTTCTTCATAAATACCAGGTCCAATCTTGTGCCTCATAACATCTCTAGTATTTGATGATGGACGGGTTTGATCATTCCAAAAAATTGAGATCAAGTTCCTAACAACATCTTCAATCCTGTCAGAATGGGGAGCTCTACACATAATTGAACAATTGCCTTCATAACTATCATCTAAAACCTTTCTCTTTTTCTCATATTTTATTAGTGTGGTTCTACTATAACCAAATTAAGTGGAAAGTGCTGACATTTTTCTTTTTCTGGATATTTCTTTATTTAAAACAGATGTCAAAATCACCTTTCTTGCAATGGCCTTATCCATTGATCGAGATCCTTTCCCAATGGAATCTAAACCTTTTTTAACATTTTCAACAATATATTTTTGTACTCTCATGTGTTTCCTCTTATTCGATGCAGAATGTACACCCAACAATTGTAATGACAATTTCAGCTCATCAGAAAGAAGTAAACGTGATAACAATTGGGTTTTTTCAAGTGTTTCAAGATGATTGAAATGATCACGGATTATTCTATTTATAGATTTAGTCATTGACCTCTTGTATTTTTAGGTTGGTCGGCATAACATTTTAGTTTCTCCATATCCATTTCAAGTAAATGATCTAAATTTATATAAGAAGTTTGTTTCCCCACTTTTTTAGCTACTTTTATATGCTCATCCATTGGTGTAGAAGGAAGTGATCCCGACCCCTCTCCAACATGCATTGTTTGAACTCGGGCCTCCTCCCTATCTTCAAGGTACATGTGTTCTTCAACTGATTCATTTGGTCCAATATCTAGATTGGGCTCGACTTCTGCTCAAGAACTTCCTGCTTGTTGAGCCATTTGTACATGTCACAAAATATTGTGCAAAGAAAGTGAGAGATGATGATATATAAGTGGAGTTGAACATATGAAATCAAATGAAATCAAAGATTCTTGAACTTAAGAATTCCATGGAAAAAATGCATTTGAAAAAGATATGATTCTAAGATGGGATATATGAAAATGGTATGATATATGATGTGATAAGCTAAGAATGCAAGAGGTCAAATGCATCTCTAGGTCCAAATTTGGTTATGATGCAAGGCTTGACTTGTGTTATGATGGATAAACACAAGGGACCAATGATCAAGAGAGGGTATGCAGGAGATGATGGACTCCAAAAGGATTTCCCTAGATGAGCAAGGACAATGGTATGTTCCTTAACTCAAGTCCATGATAAACCTTAAGTGATGTGGGCGATAGATAGAAAATGGATTGGTTTTGAGACCTATGAAGAGTAGTGGAACTTGTGCAAGAGTTAAGGGTTCTATTTGATCAATGATTAATATGCAAAGGACTAAATTCATGGAATGTATGCAACTTGGAACTTAGGTGATATGATCTTGATATATGCAAGGGGTTGTACATGCAAGAACTAGGTGAAATGATATATATGTATACAAGGACTATGTGATGTGATCTATGTATGCAAGAGTAGGAATATGTAAGGACTAGGATCCAATGAAAAGGATATGATTCTAAGATGGGATATATGAAAATGGTATGATATGATGTGATAAGTTAAGAATGAAAGAGGTCAAATGCAACTTTAGGTCCAAATTTGGCTACAATGCAAGGCTTGACTTGTGTTATGATGGATAAACACAAGGGACCAATGACCAAGAGAGGGTATTTAGGAGATGATGGACTCCAAAAGGATTTCCCTAGATGAGCAAGGATAATGGTATGTTCCCTAACTCAAGTCCATGATAAACCTTAAGTGATGTGGGCGATAGATAGAAAATGGATTGGTTTTGAGACCTATGAAGAGTAGTGGAACTTGTGCAAGAGTTAAGGGTTCTATTTGATCAATGATTAATATGCAAAGGACTAAATTCATGGAATGTATGCAACTTGGAACTTAGGTGATATGATCTTGATATATGCAAGGGGTTGTACATGCAAGAACTAGGTGAAATGATATATATGTATACAAGGACTATGTGATGTGATCTATGTATGCAAGAGTAGGAATATGTAAGGACTAGGATCCAATGAAAAGGATATGATTCTAAGATGGGATATATGAAAATGGTATGATATGATGTGATAAGTTAAGAATGAAAGAGGTCAAATGCAACTTTAGGTCCAAATTTGGCTACAATGCAAGGCTTGACTTGTGTTATGATGGATAAACACAAGGGACCAATGACCAAGAGAGGGTATTTAGGAGATGATGGACTCCAAAAGGATTTCCCTAGATGAGCAAGGATAATGGTATGTTCCCTAACTCAAGTCCATGATAAACCTTAAGTGATGTGGGTGATAGATAGAAAATGGATTGGTTTTGAGACCTATGAAGAGTAGTGGAACTTGTGCAAGAGCTAAGGGTTCTATTTGATCAATGATGAATATGAAAAGTGATGGATTTGAGAAAATACAACTTCAAAGGAGCCCAATGATCTCTGCAAGCAAGAATACCTGTTACAAGGAGAAGCAAAGAGAAGCAACAAAGAAAACAATAAAATGCTCAAAGATGTGGAGCTCTGTATTCACCAATGTGTAAAATGAATAATGATACAAAATAAAAGTTTCAACCACATATAGGTCAAAGAAACCCTAAAAAGGAAAACCCTAGGCTTGCACATTAATAATTAATTATTATGCACCTAATGTTAGCTTAAGTGTAAAAGAGGTAAGAGGGAACTTTAATTAATTAAACAAATATTGTTTAATTAATCAAGTATAACCAATTACTCTAACACCTCCCCTTAAACTAGACTTAGGGAGGAGCTAAAACCTAGAAGAAGCTATTGAAAGCAAAAACAATGGGTCCTGGAAACAAGGCCAGATCAGGTACCCAAGTACAAGGAAATCTCTATGAAATGGAGAAAACCTAGTGGGAAAAAAAATCCTCTCCAAAAAGAGATAGAAGAACATGCTGAAAGAAACATGAAGAAAGGAAGGCCTCATAAAGACCCCCCAAGGAAAACTTCCTTCACCCCAAGCATAGAGAACAACTGAAGATAGCGCGGTGATGCAAAAGGCTTTGTGAAGATGTTAGCAACCTGCTCGGCAGTGGGAATATACTCCAAGATGAGAGAACCATCCTGAATCAACTGTTTGATGAAATGCATATGAAGCTCAATGTGCTTCATTCGCTGATGCTCTACCAGGTTGCGAGAAATGTGTATAGCACTCTGATTGTCACACCAAAGAATAGTGGGACTATCAGGAGGAAAACCAAACTCATTCATCAATTGTCGAAGCCATAAAATCTCCTGACTAGCGAACACAATAGCTCGGTACTCAGCCTCTGTAGATGATAATGCATGAGCAGTCTGCTTCTTGCAAGACCATGTGATAGGACCAGAGCCAAGACAAAAAAAAAAGCCAGAAGTAGACTTTCGATCATTGACATCACCAGCCCAATCTGAGTCAGTGTAGCCAATAATGTGAGGATCCCTTGATGTGTAGTGAATTCCATAAGAATTGGTGCCCTGAATGTACCTCAAAATACGTTTGGCAGCTTTCCAATGACTCTCATGAGGATCATGGGAGAATCGAGAGACAAGTCCAACCGCAAAGGAAAGATCAGGACGAGTGTGAGTCAGGTACAACAAATTGCCAACCAATTGCATGTAAAGTGTAGAATCTATTGAAGGAGTGGGGCAAGGAGTAGTGAAAACAACCCCTGACTGAAAAGGTGTGGGGGCGGGCTTGCAATCAAGCATGCCAAAGCATTGAAGCATATCAAGAGCATACTTTTGCTGGTAAATGGAGATCCCATCAGAAGACTGAACCACCTGAAGACCAAGAAAATAGTGGAGAAGACCGAGATCTGTCATCTCAAACTACTCCATCAAAGCATGCTGAGCATGCTGAATCATAGAGGATGAGCTACCTGTGATGAGGAGATCATCAACATATAGCACAAGAATCAGGATCTCACCCTCAAGATTCTAAATATAGACGGTGGGATCAGAATGACAGCGTGTGAAACCAGTGGAGAGCAAGAAAGAGTCCATCTTCTCATACCAAGCCCGAGGGGCCTGTTTGAGACCATATAATGAACGCCAAAGTCTGCAAACCAAAGAAGCATCCTACACAAATCCCTGAGGCTGCTCCATATATATTTCCTCCTGTAGGTCACCATGCAAGAAAGCACTCTTCACATCCATCTGAAAAATGGGCCATCCCTGAGAAGTTGCAAGTGATAGTACAAAGCGAATATAATTCATCTTGGCAACAGGGGAAAATGCCTCAGAGTAATCAATACCCTCAACTTGGGAGAAACCCTTCGCAACAAGATTTGCTTTGTACTTATCAATATAACCATCAACAAAATACTTGGTGCGATACAACCATCGACACTGAACCATCTTTCTGCCCTAGGAAGAGGACAGAGATCCCAAGTACTGTTTCTCATCAAAGAAGAATACTCCTCCTCTATAGCACTATCCCACTCAGGGTGACCTATCGCCTCTGAAAACTTCTGAGGATTCTCTGAAACATCATGACTCAAAAGACTAGAACCCGCAATATGAGAATGGGTGCGACAAGTGTCAGAAGGATCACCTGCCATAGATCCTGCTACCTCAATAGTAAAGCGAGCCCATTTGGGCATCTGATGTGGAGCAAGTGGAGGTGGAGATGGGGGATCATCAATATCCTCATCAGAATCATCCTCAAAATAATCTCGAAGAGCTGCAGTGGGTGGAGTAGGTAGTGAAGTAGACACTGGAGATAGGGTATCAACTGTAGGAAGGCGCTCATCAAACTGGACATCCCGTTGAAACAGGACCTCTCTAGAATCAGGATCAAACAACCTGTACGCCTTAACATCCTCATAGTAGTTGACAAAAATGAGGGGTTGAATCTTCCGCTCCATGGCTCTCCTCTGAGCATCAGGAATAAATGCCCATGCCTCACTACCAAATACTTGAAATGATGAAACATTAGGCTTGTCATGAGACCAAGCCTCCTTAGGAGTCATATGTTGAATCACCTTGTGAGGCATCCGATTCTGAATATAGCTGGCACAATTAACTGCCTCAGCCCAAAAGGATGAATCCATGGACTTGGATTGAATTATACAATTTTCCATCTCCCTTTAAGTCTTGTTCTTTCTCTTAGTGACACCATTCTGCTGAGGGGTGTAGGGAATAGTAAACTAATGTTGCAAACCATGCTCAGTGTGAAAATCTCTAAAAGCCTGATTCACATACTCCCCCCCATTATCTGTACGTATCCATCAAATAGAAAGGCCAGACTACTTCTCTACAAATGTCTTGAAGATTCGAAAGGAATCAAAGACATCAGACTTGTACTTAAGAAAGTACACCCATGTGCATGTCGAGAAGTCATCAATGAATGTGAGTACATACTTGGCCCCCAAAAAAGGAGTGGGAAATGACATGAGGTCACTATAAATCAACTCCAAGGGTGCCAAAGCACGAGTGGTGCTTCCCTTTAGAAAGGGATCCCTATGATGCTTGCTAAGCACACAACCATGACAAACACCATCAGTGTAGGAAATCTATGGAAGACCAAGAACAAGTGCCTGTGTACTCATCTGTTGAAGATATCTATAATTGACATGGCCCAAACGCTCATGTCAAAGCTTACTCATTGAATCTGCATGTGCTATAAGAGATGAACCTGTACCCTCAGAAGGCTCAAATCAATCAAACATGTAAAGACGAGATGCAATATCAACACTACCAGTAGCCACAACTAGATCAAAGTCATGGAGGTCCCAAATAACCACATCATGTGGTGAGAGCTCAACTGTTTTACCAGAGCCAGAATGGAAAATCTGATAAATGGACAAGAGGTTCGTTGAGATGTCAAGAACAACCAAAACATCCTGTAGAGTGCCCCCATCCAAAGAGACAGAACCTGAACCCAAGACTGAAAGCTGTGAAGAGTCACCCACTGAAATCTGTGAAGTACCACAAGAGGCAAGAGAAGTGACCAACTGCTGAGTGTGAGTTATATGGTGAGAAGCACCATAATCTAAAATCCAAGTGGACCCATAGGTCGATGCTCGAGCGGTGAGAGCATGGACTTTCCCTATGGAAGGAGAAGATGACTGAGGTGAGGAGATGTTATGCTGCTGCATGGCTTCCTCTAAAGCCTCTAATCATTTCCAACACCTGGAAACTAGATGTCCTTCCTTGCCACAGAAGCTGCAAGTGTCTCTTGATTTCTGCTTAGTCTTGGAGGAAGACTCACCAGACTTCGAAGATTTTCCATGTTTTGGATTAAGTGGTGGTTTAGAATCAGAATTAGGAGGAGGTTTGGAGGAATGCTCATTGCCTACAAAATCTTTCTTGGGCTTTGATTTCTGCTTCTGTTTCTCCTTAGATGACTGAGCAACCAATGCTTTGTTCTTTGATCCTGAGAGCATATCCATCTGAGAAAGGTGTGACTGCTCACGAGACAAACGCTCACAAAACACATCAAAGGTAGGCATGGTAAAACTGGCACCCAGACCATCCATGGTGGAATAGAAGGAAGAAGCAAATATCTGAAATGGACCACGAAGCTTTGAAAGAATCAAGTAAATGCACTATGTGTCTGACTTATTCTTGCCACAACCCTGTAAAATAGTGTGAATAGTTTTGAACTTGTTCAAAAAATCATCAATAGTGGGAAATGATTCAAGTAACAGTGAAGTCAGCTCTGCATCAATCTATAATGCTCAGAACTCATTAATGGCCCCAAAAAGTGTCTCAAACTTCAACCACATGGCTCGAGGAGTGAGCAAAGCATCAAGGCGAAAAAAAAGACTGTCTGAAATGTGCATGGATAGCAAACCCATAGCTTCATCCATCTTGTTCCTATGCTACATAATCTCAAAAGGACACTGCAACTAAGGCTGAACCTCATCTAAACAAGACCACAACCCTCATGACCTAAGTAGCCTCATCATGCGAGACTTCCAGGTGTGATAGTTGTGTGATGTGAGTAACTCAACTGAAGATTCTGCCATGAAACCCTGCACCTATACCTGCTTGTGTTTTTTATTATTATGTGATCTTGCAGAATAGACAGAAGATGTAGAAGGGTTTGATTTTTTGAGAGTTTTGGTGTTCTGATTTTCTAATATAAATGACAGAAAGCGAGAAAAAACACCCCCCACAAGAGATAAACCCAAACCCTAGTACAAACTGAGAAAGAGGAAGCAATGCATAGGCAAAAAAATACTTCAAAACAAATTCTCGTGTACTTGGTGAAAATTTTGATAAAAAATATCACATATCTAAATAGATCGTGTTGAGAGCTTTCCAATGCCTATTCGTTTTTGAAAAACGAAGTCCATTTGCACCTTTTATGGCCCCGGAAGTGAAGAAAAAAGACCCCACTTTGACTGGAAAAATAATATCAAGACTGCTAAAATTTTGAAAAAATTCCTACACCATCAGATCGGTGTCAGAACCAGCTTTCCAATGCCTATTTCCATTTGAAAAACTAAGCTAAAATGCCCGAGTTATTCCCGTTTGAATGAGAGGTGCATAAAAGGGTGTTGGAGGGAAAAAAATAGCCCTCAAGGGCTCAAATCTGGCGGCCCCTGATCATATGGATGAACCAGGGGGCTGGTGCACAGGTGGTGGCACGTGGGTGGCATGAGGGCGGCGTGTGAGTGGAGCGCGGGCAGGGCATGGGGCCGGCGGTGCGGCGGTGGCATCTTGGCCGTGACCGGCTATCACCGCTGGTGGCGAGGAATTCGCATGGGCAATGGGTAAAAAACCCGAAAAAAATGACATTTTTTGATTTTAGAATTTCTTTTTAGCGATTGTTTTGTTGCGGACGGTGTGCCCTAGGGCCATATGGCCTTAGGTCAATTTTTTTTTTGCCTCCCTGAACGACTGTAACCAAAATCGATAAATGAACAGTCAATTTAGGGGTTTTTGGATGCTATGAATCCAACGGTGAGGTCCATTTGGACTCAAAGTGAACCCAAAAAATGGAGTATGCTGGATCCACCAAAAATCACCCTGCAAACTGCTAAAACCCCAGACCTACTTCCAATGCAAAAAATATCAAAACAAGAACAAGTAGCTGCAAATCTAAAGCTCTGATACCATGATGGAGTTGAGAAAATACAACTTCAAAGGAGCCCAATGATCTCTGCAAGCAAGAATACCTGTTACAAGGAGAAGCAAAGAGAAGCAACAAAGAAAACAATAAAATTCTCAAAGATGTGGAGCTCTGTATTCACCAATGTGTAAAATGAATAATGATACAAAAGAAAAGTTTCAACCACATATAGGTCAAAGAAACCCTAAAAAGGAAAACCCTAGGCTTACACATTAATAATTAATAAAATAATTAATTATTATGCACCTAATGTTAGCTTAAGTGTAAAAGAGGTAAGAGGGAACTTTAATTAATTAAATAAATATTGTTTAATTAATCAAGTAAATAACCAATTACTCTAACACAAAGGACTAAATTCATGGAATGCATGCAACTTGGAACTTAGGCACGATATGATCTTGATATATGCAAGGGGTTGTACATGCAAGAACTAGGTGAAATTATATATATGTATACAAGGACTATGTGATGTGATCTATGTATGCAAGAGTAGGAATATGTAAGGACTAGGATGAAATGAAAAGGATATGATTCTAAGATGGGATATATGAAAATGGTATGATATGATGTGATAAGTTAAGAATGCAATAGGTCAAATGCAACTCTAGGTCCAAATTTGGTTATGATGCAAGGCTTGACTTGTGTTATTATGGATAAACACAAGGGACCAATGACCAAGAGAGGGTATGTAGGAGATGATGGACTCCAAAAGGATTTCCCTAGACGAGCAAGGATAATGGTATGTTCCCTAACTCAAGTCCATGATAAACCTTAAGTGATGTGGGCGATAGATAGAAAATGGATTGATTTTGAGACCTATGAAGAGTAGTGGAACTTGTGCAAGAGCTAAGGGTTCTATTTGATCAATGATGAATATGCAAAGGACTAAATTCATGGAATGTATGCAACTTGGAACTTAGACACAATATGATCTTGATATATGCAAGGGGTTGTACATGCAAGAACTAGGTGAAATGATATATATGTATACAAGGACTATGTGATGTGATCTATGTATGAAAGAGTAGGAATATGTAAGGACTAGGATGCAATGAAAAGGATATGATTCTAAGATGGGATATATGAAAATGGTATGATATGATGTGATAAGTTAAGAATGAAAGAGGTCAAATGCAACTCTAGGTCCAAATTTGGCTACGATGCAAGGCTTGACTTGTGTTATGATGGATAAACACAAGGGACCAATGACCAAGAGAGGGTATGTAGGATATGATGGACTCCAAAAGGATTTCCCTAGATGAGTAAGGATAGCCTGACATGTTTCCTAATTCAAGTCCATGATAAAACTTAAGTGATGTGGGTGATAGATAACCAATGGGTTGATTTTGAGACCTAGGAAGAGTAGTGGCAGTGCAAGCTAAGGGTTCTATTTGATCAATGATGAATATGCAAAGGACTAAATTCATGGAACATGCAAAGGTTAGGTGATATGATCCTGATATGCAAGGGGTTGTACATGCAAGAACTAGGTGGAATGATATATATGTATGCAAGAACTATGTGATATGTGATCTATGTATGCAAGACTAGGAATATGTAAGGACTATGATGAAAGGGCTATGAATATGCAAGGACTATATGGGATGGAAAGACTAGGTGGAATGCAAGGATTGAAAAATCAGAGCTAAAGGATGATGGCCCCAAGAAATATAAGTGATACTTGTTCAGGTTGTATGCTTTTTTTGTTTGATGTTTTGGGATTTTGCAAGGTTTAAGGTGTTGCCAAGTACTAGGTGTCATGTTTGTTTGAGGTTTATTTTTAAACACACACGAAAGACATAGCAGACAAAATATTTGATTTTAACAATACAAGCACAAATCCTAAGGTTGGCAAGGACTATATTCACTGGATTCCACGTGGGTTTCCCCAACCACACTTATTCTTGGCAGGTGACTTAGAAGCTTGGCCACACTGGCTCCCCCTTACATTGCACTCACTTGTCGGGTCAACCAAGCTTCGAGCCCTCATGAATCTCCCATGACAGACTCTTCACCTCTACTAAGAACTACGAAAAGGTGGATGCCTTGACAACGACCATTGCTGCACCAATGAATAGAAGGGATTTTGGCTTCTAAAACAAGAGGGTTCTAGTGAATACTCGGGGACATGGCACCTCACGAGCATACAACAAGCCACTTAAGGCTTTAACCACTCTACTAGGGGCTCTTATACCTTTAAAAGAAAAGGTCGGTACTCATTTTCGAATAGCACATGCACGGCTAAGGCCTACATACCATGAGGACTTGACAATTTAGACTCATCCTTTTATATACCGGCCCAAGCGAAAAACCGGTTGGAGTCATTCCCTCTTGTGAGGCAGGACCCTCTAAGGTATTAAACACATACAAAGACGATGGGTTTGGTTTCTGATCACCAAATTCTCACAAGGTGAGATCATACTCCCTACCATCTCAAGCATAACAAACAGTGTTCATTCACCCCCTAATTAAATCTATATGATGGAAGACAGATGTTCATTTTAAAGCACCAAAATTGAAATGTGTTCTAAGCTAAAAGACAGTCGGTTTCAAAATCAAGTCTTCAATCAATCGTCTTGCACCAAATTAGTTAGTAGTTCCAATTTTTAGTCTTTGGCAAGACGTCCTGAAGTAAAAATATGCAAGACATCACTATATATATATCTAAAATTTGTCTGGACCTGTATTTATGTTCGTTTTGATTGAATATTTTATATAGATATTATAAACTCAAATGATGTTACAACATATTTCCAATGCATTTTTTTTAATATTTATATATTAAATTTTAAAGATTTCTACTAATACATTTGAAATTTTTTATTTTTTTATTTTTGAGACACCTTAAAATATATACTTAATAATCACAAGAATGCCTTGGAATTGATGGAGGAAATTGAGGGGTTTATTTTATGCATTTCACTCAACATTAAATTTACCCTGCATAATTTATTTCAACTTAGAGATGAGTGTTTGGAGGTGTCAACATATTCAAATTTTAGATTATAATTAAAAAAATGATTCAACATTTGAATGAAAATAAAAGTGATTTAATTTTGAACTCAAATTGCTAAAAAATTAAAGAAACTTGCCCCTCCCATCTTATAGATAAATGATTCATTAAATTAAAATTACCCCAAATCAATAAAAATACACTTTATAGTACACAATAATTTTATTAGGTATTACATGAAGAAAATAACACACATTACTCATGACTATTTTTCATCAAAAATATGAGTGTGTTACAACATTATAGCTTGAACTATTATATTTTCATGTTTTAATGCAATTAAATTTATGCATGCTAGGAACTAAGCTTTAGACTTGTTACTATAAGTTCTATAATTCAATCATGTTATATAACATAAGAATGTTATGGTTTCCATAAAAAAATAGCATGTTATTAGATAGTGTGATAAGTCTATGAGCCTCTTTGTACCTAAATAGATAGTCAAGATCTAGTAAATTTAAATATTCTATTTTTCTTAGATAAGGTATCCCATTACGGGAGATCGTTAGGATTTGTGTCTCAACCTTCAATCCCTATATATTAATACTGAACAAAATCTAATTTTCAAGTTATAAAACAACAAATATATATAAATTTCAACACTCATAATTTATTTTTTGGCTTGGAACATGTTAGAATAGACATTAATTCTAAGAATATGATAATTACAACAAAATGCATCTCTTTCACATCTTAATATTTTTAAATGGGCACAATCATATAGAACTCATTTTTATGGATGAAAAATATATTAATAAACTTGGGAGTAGATGTTAAAATTATTCTTAAAATAAATTGGGAGGAGCTTGGGAAACCAAATTTACATGATACTCCCTATGATATAGTACTAGATGAGGGAGAAGATCCAAAATTTTCATGGTATCTAATATAAAGGTCAACCTATTGGGTTTAAAGGAAAAATAAATTTTGCGGTGTTTGAGATTCAAAAGGACTCTTTGGTGCTTTTAAAATTTTGTTTAATCTCAAATTGGTTCATGTAGAATGTAATGAAATCTTTGACTCCCAAAAAGAAGAATTGATATTTTATACATGGAGGGCTAGATAGTGCATATATCTTTGAATATGAATATAGATTAAGATTATGACAAGAAGATAGCAAAAGAAAGAGATGTAGAAGAAGATGACATATTTAGATGGCTATATTCATTGAGGAAGCTACCTAAGAAAATATCATAATCACAAATTTTCATATTTCTTCTTGTAGATTCATATTTCTCTTGGAAATGCTTGTTGATCCATCTTCTCAAATTTTCTTTTTTCATATATCTAAGGGATACACTTATTGCTATAGATTATATATATTTTTTATGTTGTACTCATCTTAGTTCTAGATGCACATAGGATAAGAGCACAACCATATTAATCTAATGTCTTTTTATTTGATTATTTGTGGAGGTAAAAAACCAAATTAGGGATTTGACAATATTGGTAAGATAACCAAAATTCACCCCTTTCCCTTTGTGGCACTAGCTACATGTATTCTTGGAAATCTCTTCATATGGAGGTTTTGTGTCTTTTCCTATCTATCATAATTATATTATCTTAGAGCTCAGTTTAAATAACATTATGACCATTTTATATCATTTAATTTATTTTAACAAATTTATGTGTTATTCTACTATTTAGTTTCTTGTTATTGGTTGTGTATTTTATTCTTATTTTATAGACTTTCAATTTTTTGTATAAACTGGTATTTTTTATGTACAACAAAAATCGCTATAGTCATATAGATCTTAATGTAGTCATGCTACCATCTAGGAAACATGATGTAATTTTTATTATCTTCTATTGATTCATATTCTAGATTCCTATCACATGATGAGATATCTATTTCTCAACTCCCATTCTAGGTTTTTCTTTGTTTATAATTAAATCCCATTTTTAATATTTTGTTTAATAAAAGCATAGTACTTTTTTTTATAGGAAAAATAAGCTTGCATAGTTTATATAGGTGAAACCAATTTAGATAAGACCATTTACACTTGTTGATTTATCTATTTTGGATAGTATTTTTGTGTTATTAATCTTATCTAGGAATAAAGTTAGTTAAAACTTTCGACTTTTTATTTAGGTAATCAAATTCAATACATTTTTCTTTTTACTATCAATATGTTTATTTATTTATGAATTATTTCATTGTTATGAAGAATATTCTAATTCTATGTTAGATTATGTGTTAGAAAATTTAGAAAATATTATTTTAGATACATACTTCTACATTATATGTTCCTCGCATATAAACTTATTTAGTTAATGTATGTTCTATGTGTATATTCATTGTACTTGTTGTTAAATCTATCCTAATCCAAAAATAGTTATTGTTAACTAATATGATTCTATTTATTATAATACTTATAATTTTTATCAATTTTTGTGTGTTTGTGGGGTGTTTGAGCTATCCCCACCTTCTCAACTAATTATCACTATTTAGGTTTTTTAGATGAGTTTAGAAATTATCTTTTGTTGAATTATCTTGTGTCATCTTCTTTTATCCAATTTGGTTATACATAATGATTTCCCTACTATTGATTTTCATGTATGGATACAAAGGGAGATACCAAGATAGAGGGGGAAATACTGGTGAAAGATGGTGTTTCTACCATATCTATATAATTGATGATGCACAATTGGATGAAATAAATATAAGGATTTAAAGGACATAAACATAGATAGATGCAAAATTGGGTGCTACAAAAAATTACAAATAAAGAGAATATATTGTAGATCAAAACTAGTAAAACATTTAGTATAAGGATTCATAAAATCTAGTGATAACTTGCAGATTTTAGTTTTATAGAACTCATTGATGATGTGCATTTGAGTTTTCATTTTCAAAAAATTGAAATGAGGAACCTTCAATTTTCTTATATATCAATTATTTGATGCATTTTTACTTGTTGTTAGATTAAATATATGATAAACCCACTATTGTAAGTAAATAAATTTACCCATATTTGACAAGAAAGAGAAGAAATAAACACGTACCTTGTTTCGTTCTATGATAATTTGTCAAGTTTTGTTTGCGTCTATTTTCTTATTTATCTTTTGAAAATTTTCGTTGAGCCTTGTTTTTTCTTTTTTCTTTTTGTCACATTTTCTTCTTCAAAATACAAATGATTGATTTAAGCTAACAACAAATTTTCCTACAAAAAGCAAAAAATTTGTCACAAAAAATTGAAAAAACTTACAATAGTAAAAACAAATGCAACAATAACAAATAAAATATAAAACATTCTCAAAAAATTCATCATTTTTTTACTTGTGAATTGTCTTTTTCAGCCGAAACGCTTGGAAGCATGAGGGTCACTTGAAAATCACCGTTTACATAGGAGCTCGGAAAAACGCAAACAAACCCTGGAAAAGTTGTTTGACTTTCGTATGTATACTGGGGGGGTTCGACTGAACCAATTTTGGGGGGTTCGAATGAACCACTTTAAAATAATTTCTCTTATTATTTTAAAGTGGTTTGATCGAACATAGGTTCGGCCGAACACCCTTCTTCCCCTATCTCCCAAAAAAATTATCTTTTGAAGCTCAATTTGAAAATGAAAATGCAAAAAAATTCAGAAACCCAACTAGATAATGATAGTTCTCGGAATGAGCTATCCGTTGAATATAATTTTAATATGGATTGCTTTTATTATGTATTTTATTTTTTAGTTTTATTAAACATAGGTTTTTCATTGAAAATTAAGATCTCTAGTTTGCACATGTGGAAAAATGGCATATTATCAAAATAATTTTTTTTAAAATTTGTTGAGGCTAGGTATTGATGTCCTTGATCTATTTAAAAAAAAAATTGAATTTCGATTCATACAAAAAAAGTTATGTTGTATACAGTCCCCTATGTTTGAGTTGCAATTGGTTTGACTTTGAAACTTGATTAAGGAAAAAATATTCAATAAAAAACTATGAGACCAAATGAAAGTGCTATATATCATAGTTACAAATCTAAATTCGAAAAAATTAGAATTTTATCCTTCATACAAAAAAAATTATGTTGTATACGGTGAGCGTCACTTTTTAAAAATGTTGTTTTCTGAAAAAAACCAGTTTTCATGGGAGATGGAAAAAAAAGTGCAATCTGATTCCAAAAATTTTGAAAAAATATTTTTAGAATCTTCAAAAAAAATGTGCTGAGACTCTTGTTTGCATCATCTTCAAATTCCTCATGGTTTAGCCGCTATAGGTGCCCGAATATGAAGATTTAGTTAAAAATAATAATTGCAGTGTCCAGTTTGACCAAAAATTGTAAACCACTATTGTGGGATCACCCCTTCTTAATAAAATAATTACCTACTCTTAGGCCATACTATTTTCATGGCCTACATTCTCCAACAATTACCCAAAAAAATATATTCAAAAACTTCACTCAACCCTATTTGGGATGATATAACTGCAAGAATGAGTTAAATATGAAGAATGCCAATGTGGAGGTGTGAAATATTATAAATAAGTGCACGTGTAGCACCGTGAAAGTATTAGATTTGATAGGAATATTTTTTGAAGGTATTGTGGATGTCTTATCCCTATAATTTGTATGGTGGCCAAATTTACTATTGATAGTGTGGAGGACTCTTAAATCCCACTCAATTTATAGGGGAGACTTCCATTCTTCTAACCACCCATGGAAAAATGCTCCATGATAACATTCACAAGTCTTTGTAAAAATTCACAAAAAAGACTATGCTCATGTGATGTTATTTCATCACAAAAATTACAAATACAAGATTAAAATTTATGCAAACAATAGAGGACACCCTCAAAGGAGCAATGACCAAGTTTCATTTCTAGTGCAACATTTATCTTATGTGATAATAGAAAGGTTCAAAGTCAAATTATGGTGAACTAAATCTTCAAAACTAATCGACCCAACATACATTTAAAAAATGATCCACATAAATAATGAAGAGAATTTGTAAGATGAAATTACAAACCATGAGTACTATGTTGAATAGAAACTCACATAACATTCATCTTCTCTTCTATTGATATTATATTGAAGAAAATTAAAAAAAATCGCTTACTTGAAGCACTGCCTCTCGACTGTTGGGAAAATATGTCTCAACCTTGCAATTACAAAAGGTTTACTATTGATAGGTGAGTACATAGGGGGAATGTAGGGAGGTGCCCCATATGGGGTCTAGGGGCTGTGCACTCTAGCGAGGGTTCAAGGGAAGTGCCTTGAAAAGCCACATTTTATTTATATTTTATTATTGTAAATCTGGACCATTCATCATTAGGTCTCAGATTTGACAGTAGATATTTTGTTGGCCTATGTTTCCATAGAAGAAAACCCTATTTTATGAGGGTATTGTATTATGGATATGTATTGTGATGTATTATGAGATTCTGATAGTGTTTGTGTTGCCTTTGGATCTCTAGTTGCTGATACTCTTGTGAGAAGCTTACTTTGCAAGAATATTGTAATCTAAGTCATGATTTTTGAATAACATATAGGGAAACTTTTGGAGTGTGGTATTTTTCTCTTGAAAGGGTTTTCCCCACATAAAACATGTGTTGTGGTATGCATGATATTTCTGTTTTTTTTTTAATTTTCTAACTGTTTTAAAGATCTAATTTTTTTTGCATTACCCTCCTCTCAAGATTAGCTTAGGAAGTTGTTATACTAAATTAACTTCTTTACAAGTGGTATTAGAGCATGATCACCTTTATTTTCAGTTGTGGGTTGTTGGTTTTTTTGAACTAATCCATATTTGAGTGGGAGCTTGTGCAAAATATATTTTGTGATCTTGCTACAGGAATTTTTATATGGCAAGTTCATCATGGAGAATAGAGGTGGATAAATTCTCTAGAAATAATTTTGAGGTGTGAAAGCTAAAGAAGGATGATTTGTTGATAGAACAAGATCTATGGGATGCTATTGATGCAAATTTTTCAAGGCTTGCAAATCCTACTTTGGTTTCTCAATATGATGTTATGGACCATAAAGCCAAGGGTCTAATCAATTTATGCTTGGAAAACTCTATTTTTATCAATTCCCATGAAGAGACCTTTGCACGTAAACTATGGAAGAAACTTGGTGAGATGTATCTATTAGAATAATTGCCAACATCTCCCTTCAGATTCAGGACATGGACTAACCACCTCTCATGGATTTTATTATCTTTAGAATTTGTATCGGGTGTTAACATGTAGATCTTTTGGTGCAACAACAAACACGTTCCAAAAATTGGTATGAGAGCAGGGTTGCGGGTTCAAATTAGCTCAGGTGACGCTGAGGAGGGGATTACTGGACTCATTTCTAGTGTCTCCCTTAAGATTTGGGACATGGACTAACCACCTCCCATGGATCTGCTTATCTTTGGCAATTGTATTGGGCATTAACAGGTCAATATTTTGGCGCAATGAAAATTGTGTTCCAACAATATCAAGACAAATATTTAGTGAACAAGATTTTTTGAGGAAGAAATTATATTCCTTCAGAATGGAAGAGGGTGGATTAATTACATACCACCTAGAAACATTCAATATATCGGTGGCTCAATTGGCATCAGTTGGTGTCAAAATGGATGAGGAGGATAAATTTTAGATCTTGCTTTATTCTTTAATTGATTCATGAGATTCTCTTGTTATGGCTATTGAGAGTACTTCTGTTAGCTTGAAGAATGAAGATGTGGTGGGTTCTTTTCTTTCTGAAGAGATGAGGAAGAAGGTATCCATTAGTGCTAAGGAGGTCCTACATTTTTTTGGAAGAACTAAGGAAAAAGACAAGAAGAATGAGAATCATGATAAATCTAAGTCCAAGGGGAGATCCAAATCTCCTGGAAAGTCCAAAGTTATTTGTTGGAATTGTGGTAAGCCTAGACATATTTGTATGTATTACAAAGAAGAAAAGAAGAAGAAAAAAGAGATTTGATTCTGATTTTGAGTCTGAGAAGGAAGATGGTGATGCATTCATTACACCTTTGGATACTCATGCATGTAATGATTCATGGTTAATTGAATTAGGCACATCTTTCCATATACCTCTAATAGAGAATAGTTTTCTAAATATGAAGAATTTGATACAGGTAAGGTGTACTTGGGTGATGATTGCCATTTAAATATTGTTGGCCATGGTAAAGTTAGAATTAGGTTTCCTAATGCTAAAATAAAAAATATTAATGGTGTATTACATATCCATGGATTAGCATGAAATCTTTTATCCGTGAAAAAACTAATAGATGCAGGCATGTAGGTAGTATTTCTGATGTAGGATGCAAGATGGTTAGAGGTGCTATGGTGATTGCTAAAGTTATTAGATTTGGCACATTCTATAAGCTTGACACATATACTATTGAATGTAATACCACTTTGGTGAAAATAAAGTATGTTGCAAATTTGCTAGAAGAGGTGAGGGTTTCATCCTTAGTGGATGGTCATGGATTTTGGGTACCCAAGGGTGTAAAGAAGACTATGTTATGGAGCTAGAGACTTGGAAACATTGGAGAAAAGGGTCTAAGGACCTTGAAAAATTTAAAAACCTTGTTGAAGGGTTGACTAATTGTAATCTTGATTTTAATATTTGTAAGCACTGCATTTATGGACAGTAAAATCGTATTTAGTTTTACTCGAGTTCTTATAAAACTTGGGGTGTATTGGATCTTATTCATTATGACGTGTTTGATCCTATAGATGTTCCTTTGATTGGAAAACCCATATATTATATTTCATTTATTGATGATTATAGTAGGACATGGATACACTTTCTAAAGAGTAAATTTGAATTTTTTAGTCATTTTAAAGAATTCAAAGCAATGGTTGAGTTGCAAATTAGAAATAAAATAAAAATTTTGAGGATTGATAATGGTGGTGAATTTATCTCTAATGATTTTGATAGATTTTGCAAATATTGTGACATTTTGAGATAAAAGATAACTTTATATTCTTCACAATGACGGACTTGCAAAGTTAAATTGTGGTAGACATAAATAAAAATGAGCTCGACTATTTATTGTGACAGTGTTTTGCTCGACGATTTTCTTGGGTCGAAAATCAGGAAAAACTCAAGAAGATATTTCCAGGTTGAGGGTAGTCGTTATCTTTTTCCAGAATTCATTTGTGAAGTCAAATTTGTACTTCTAGGTTTGAAAATCATATTTTAAAGCAACATCTCATCATATTTCATTTTTAGTCTTGTGCATTTTCATAATTTCATTTCCAAATTTTAGACCTGACTTCACAAATTCTTTATAAGGGAATTGTTTATAACTGATGGAAAATTCTTGAAGGATTTGGACAAAGATTATATTTGCAAGGTTTCAATTTTAACCCTAATGATCAATTTTCAATAGATTTGGGAGCCATAACTAGATAATATCAAAGGTGTTGGTTGTTTTTAACTGTAACCAAGTTTATATTCTAGACACATAGCATATAAAATCTCAGATAATACTGCCTTACAATACCATCAATCTATATTCTAACCCAATACTACTTATCAAATCCTTAAACGAACATATTCACCTATAATTTATAACCTCACTCAAGCATTTTAATTAATTCCTTGAATTAAAGACAAAATAAGTACACACACCATAAAATAGAGATGAACAGAATAACCCTTGATAATTTTATTCAAGATAATAATATATTCATACAATGGAGAGACATGAGCTTGAAATGAGTAATTTTCATTCAGATGCTAGTATTGTCTTGAAAATTAAGTACCCATGAAACTAAAACCTACAACAAAATGACACCAAACCTAAGAATAGTATCTTCACTATAATATCAGGCTCTTTACAAATTCACTTTGCAACTTCACTTAGACTCGACCTAAAGATATCTAACCTGCTAACCCGTATTTTTGGTCTTGAAATCCTTCTTATAGGGAAAATGAAGGAGCAACAAGCATCGGACCAAAAATACACCTGTCACTAGTCACTTGGACCGCCTTATGACATTTCAAAAATTGGTTACAACAGCTGAGTCTCTGGAGAATCTTCTTGTTCATCCTGTCCATTGGAGAATAATTGTTGCATTTTCCAAACTTCAAAAACTTGCACCAAAACTGCCACCAAGACATAGCCAATTTTTTTTATAACCATAATCGCTGAGTTGTTAACTGCCGGTTGTGGACTCTGTCCTATTCTTCTTCAGTTAAGTACTTATCTACCCATCCTTGATAGTCCTCATCCATTGGCCAATTAAAATTTACCACCTCATTTACCTTGGCACTACAAGGTGTATACTTTACTACTACTTGATTGGCCTCCCTTTCAAAAGATTCCAAAAATGTGCCAATGTTAATGATTTTATCCATACCACTCACCAGCATGTCATAATCCGAGTCATCGCAAATCAATTTGATTTGTGAATTGATGATTTCATCTAGCCTGTCCTGCCATTGCTGCAGTGATCTAAGATTTCCTTGGGAATCTACAATATCTGGTAAAGATGTGTCACTCCTGTCATCAAAACTCTTTACCAACTCTTTAATCCTCCTGCTCAAATCATCAGATAAGGCCTGTAAACCTTGCAGTGACTTCACAAAGTTTTGAGTAGGCCTTAATTGTTGAGACCTATTAGCTGCATCAAATCTAGAGGTTTTATACATAACGTCTAAATCATAGGCCCTAGGGATCCATTTCTCAATTAAAGGAAAAACTAATTCCCGATCCCTGGTTATATTTTTAATTGAATCCAAAAATAAAGAATAGACAAATGGAAATCTACCATCAACTCTCTCATTCAGGTGCCTCAAAACTATATCTAAAACCTCATTTTGCTTAACAACTGCTCCCTCCTCACTTGATTCTAGAGCTGCCTATAGCTCTGTAATCTTATTAAATGTTTTCTTTTTGGTTGGATATATAGAGTACTCAACCTTCTCTTCAACTGGCTCTAATGAACGACTGGGAGTAGAAGTCTGGATGGGAGATCCCAGAGTGGAAAAAATTGGAGAAGTTGGGGGTACTGACCTTGATGTTGAAGGTAAGGCCAAGGTACCCGGAGCACTAGAAGACTCCCCCACATGCCTGTACTTCAACCTGTCTACTTTAGTCTGCAGCTCAACATTTCTTTGCTACATTCTACTATATTCCCCAATAATGATATTGTAATTCTCCATCAAAATTTTCTTCTCAACTTATTCTCTTTCAGCTATCTTTTGGGCCAATTTGGCCACATTCACAGTCAAGTTTTTAGCTTCTGTAATTGAGGTTTCAGAAGCTCTTTTGATAATCAACCCTCCCCTCAAGTTTGAGCTAATATCAGTAACGTTTGGCTTTCTACCCTGAGGTGCCAATGCCCAAATAGCCAAGGTCTCATACTCTTCACTGAAGGAAGAATCTTGGAGTGCTGCCTTGACCTCTTCCTCGGTGTTCTGCATTGGATGTTTGGACTTCAAGATAGCATTGAATGCTACAACATCTTCTATGTTCCATTCAGGCAGAATCAGAACACCAGCCTGGGTTACCAACTTTCTTCCTTCCTTAGGAGTGATGCTTTTGAACTCATTCATGAGTTCAACCTTCACCTCATCATCATTTTCTTGATCAGACCGATCAGGAATTGATTCTCTTCTCTCCTTGCATTTAGCCTGGTATTCCTCCAACTTCATCCTCCATACTAGTTGCAAGAATATAAGAGTCTTCACAAATGCATCATCATCCAAGAATGCCTTGCATGCTTCTATTCTGGCATCTTGTACACACTGGCCTTTTACATCCATATCAGATAATACCAATTTAGTTGATCTAGGAGGGGATGGAATACCAACCTACATATCTTGATCAATAATAATTATTTCCTCCATCAGAGCATCATGTGTTTCTTCAAGTCTTTGCCTCTTTGGGCTTGGCTCTGATGGTGATAGTGCAGGATCAGCCTGAGGTGGAGAATCCAAATCAATTATTTTTTACACCTCCAGGTGCTCTGATCTTTGGTTCTAAGTGAGATGAGGCTTTCATCACCTACTTCCCCTTCTTATCCTCCTCCTCCTCATTGCTACTGTCATTCATTTTCCTCTTGTAAAGAGGCCAGCTCATAGTAGGTTGATAAGTTGGCCTTGTTTCTTTAGGCCTCACCTCTGGTCATTGAATACCGAAATCCAAACCCAAATTGACCTTCTTGGTCATCAGAGTGTTCATGATTTCTTTGAAATTATCCATCAAGAAATCAACCTTCTTATGGAATGGAGTAAACTCCATCAATGGATCATACTTGGGATCCATTTTATGTACTGCAACAAGCAATTTTTCATAGGCAATCCACTTCTCCTTATTCAACTCCTATTTATTCAAGTCAAATTCATTCCTGATTAAGTCTTCACGAAAATTAAATTCATGGGAAAACTTACCACCCTTAATCCGTTGCCTGAATAAGGCAAAGAAACCCTCTGGATCATGTTTCCGCTTGGGACCACTCCTCAAGTGAAAGTCATCAAAGTACCTCCCGAAATGAACCCATCCACCCTTGGAAAAAAAAAAAATCTAATACAATAGTGTAATCAGGGAAGAGAGTCCCTTTTCCCTTCTCTGTCAGGTTGTCCTCATGGATACAACCTATTTTCCACATGATTTCGTCAAACCCCATTCTGGATGGCACATTGAAAGCAAGAATATGTGGGGCTCCTTGGAAACCATATACTCTTAAGATAGTGCTGACAGGGTACAAAATGATGTCACCCCAGTTGTGACAAACCTTTAAATCTAGCTTCCTCCCCTTAGGCCTAAGAAAGTCATGAAGATCCTCAGGAACCCTGGGCACATTAACAATTAGCCGAGCCCTAAGCCTAGAAGCAAAGCAATTATCAAATTGCACATAACTGGCGCTTCCCCTATTGTATGACAGGTCTGCAGTCTAGACCTGCACTGGTAACCTTTCCCCATTTATGTCCTACCTTAACTCCATCCTTTTTGAAAAGAAGTTAGAATTCTTATACAAAAACATATACATAAGCAATGAATACTAGAAGAAAGGATTGCTAGTATCTCCAACTTGCAATTTCAGCAATTCATCATGCATCTTTTCTGCTAGAAAAGATGTAAAATCATATATTACAAAGAAATTTGGGTGTTGTATCTGAGCCCCCATGAACATATGTGCAATGGGCATAACAGTGTTTGGGCTAAAACCCAGAATCTGGCAGAGTGAGTAGAAAGTAGCCAAAAAATGGTTGGAAAAGTAGCTTAGCCTGAAAGGCTCCTCGTCGTTGGGACTGATGTAAATTGTTGAACTACCTACCTTTTCCAGATGAGGAGGAAGCAACTTCAACCTCAACAATGACTTTAATCTTGTGTATTATTGCTTCATTTCCTCGAGATAAATTTGAACCAAGAATGGACTTGGTTCACTTAAATCAAACACCTATTGGATTTCTTCTTTGCTTATACTCAATAGGACTCCTCCATCATTATCCCTAATCACCCTAATGATAGGGTCATACCATTTTGCAATTGCCCTGAGCAGGTCCACATCGAGGAATACATTTGGCACTACCAACCTCCCCATGTCATATCTCCAAGAATTAGAGAAAGGGTGAGGTAAATTGCGCTGTCCATACTAGAGCTTGAACATGTCTAAACCTGTCATAGGAACCCTAGCATATGCAATGTTATAGTTTTTACATACTAGTCCCTCACCTAGGGTTCTTCCATTCATCAAAACCACACCCCTCCTTTTATCATTTGTAGACAGTGGTAATTGGTCAAGGAAATAATCATACAAATTCCTCTATAGATAATCCACATGGCCGGAGTGTTGCTTCGGTGGTGCCATCTTAAATAAAATAGGGTTTCTTTAAAATTCGAACCTTGAACAAACTAGGGCTACTTAAACAATGAAATTACAGTAAAAATTTGCAATCTCGCACAATTCAATCAGACCAGTAACCCTACTTTAATAATCAACAAACCCTTTGACCAGCTTATCATAATTCTTCACAAAATCACAGTTCAAAGAACAACTCACAGGATATGCTTCGCAGAAGACCAAATTCTCGTTGTGATTGCTCGAAAATTCATCGTTGGCTCTGTAACTGACTTGCGAGGATGCTTGAATGTTGTGTGATGAAATAAGATGAAAGAAACATGCTTTATGTTGCTCGAATTGGGCCATTAAACGTCTTATTTGCCATTAAATCTCTCATACATGCCGCGCTAATGACTCCAATCACATTTGATATGAATTTAAATTCTAACCGTCGATCTTTTACTTTCGTCAGATCATCAAACAACTACCTTCAAAAGGCTGATGTGATCTCCATCTCAGCACCGAGGGCCCACCATAATATGCAGTGTCGAAGGAAGTACACGTGGCACTTTCCCATGATATCACAATCCATAAAAATTCTGCATCTTCCGATCATGCTATGGTGGGCAACTGTTTATCTCCACCACCGACAATCGTGCTCATCTATATCATTTCTCAACATTGGACATAATTGTCGAGCAACTTTTTCACCTTGATTATAACACATCTGTCAATTTTGAGCACGTGCATCCTTCAGCCGCTTTAGTAACCTACCAGATAATGTATTAAAACCTTGATGCATATACTAAAGCATTTTTATTATTCATTCGGCACCGCCAACTAAGACACATGGTGCCTACCTGTGATATCACAATCAGTTGAAACTCTATGGTGGGGGCATCATGAGATTGCGGGGAATGACTAAGATCAACCGATAGTTGATCAACGGTCAATTAAACATTCCCTGCAAAATAAAACATTTATTAATATGAAGGAAGGGGACACCGCCTAGGCCAACAAAAAACGATGGCTTAAGGTTGTTTTGAAACATGGGGCACGGGCCGACCAAAACTTAGGAAATAATAAAATCTAGGCAAAAAATTTAACTTAGTTATAAAAAGGGGCCCGACCTAGACGATGTAATGAGGCATAAGAGATTTTAACACCCACTCCAAAAAGGTAATAGCCAAATAGATTTTACCCAAGGTTTTACAATAGGACATTAGGATTTTTTAGGAAAGCCAAATTAAAACCTAACCTTAACATCCTCCTAAACAATGTAGCAAACCAGGACAAGGGCGAACACAAAATGGATTCAAAGAGAAAAATTTGAAGCTCCATCAAAAGGCATAGGGATAGCTACATAGTCAAATAGCTGTCAAGATTCAAGCCTAGAGGGTTGAACAAAGAATCGAGAATGTTTGATAGTGGATAGTTAGAGCCATTTAGCTATGATATTTTTGAAGACTACTTCATAAAGATGTATTTTTCCCTTTGCCAAGTTTCAAAAATAGATTTTAGACCTTAGATGCCAGTGTCTTATAAAAGTAGTTATGGTATATCTGTTACCTGAAGTTCTTGAATTCATCTTGACTCTATACAAATGTATCTATTTTTTATTTGAACAAGAAAGAAAGAAAGCAACCAATTTGTAAATATTGTGAGATATTTAGAGCAACAAACTAAAAAATGAAAAAATGAAGGTCAAGGCCTCTCTATTTTTCTTAGTTCATTTAAAATTTTTAGATGCTGCCAAACATCTAGCAAGCTATAAATATCATGCAAATTATATGATTTCTATTTGTTTTGTACTTTGGAACAGTTTAGAAGATGAAATTGTCTCCTCATGTAGAAGTATAAGCTGTCATATTCCTTCAGAAGTTGGTACAGGAATCAAAAGATGAATCTATCAAATTGGAAACCAAACTTTTTGTCGTAAGAGGAATTGATTTTGACATGAATGGCATGTTGTAACAGCTTTATTAAGTAATACAATTTACTTAGTTATTTGACAATTTGGTGATTTGTGTGTAGATATGCCACCATATGAAACTGAGTAGAAAAGAGCACTCCTTACCTTATCAAGTAATATCCAATTAGGATTTTATAAAAAATAACTTGTGCTTTTAGTGAAGTTGGTCAACCTACTCATGCTTTTGCATGCTTAATTTTTTCCTTTTGGATTGAGCTACTTATGATAAATTTTTAACTTTCCTTGCAACCTGTGTATTACCCTCTCAAGTTTTTAACTGGTTAAAAGCAATCTCTTATAAAGGATATAAAATTCCTTAGTACTTTAGATTGTACTTTATGTTAAGGGAGGCATCTGACTATTATTTATATAATTCAACTTTATTTGAGAGTAAGCATATTTAATCTCTATGTGGTAGATTCAGACACTAAAATGATATCATCCTTATTCAGCCATACGCTATTTTTTGTCAGATGGATGTAATCATTAAGGAAGACGCTTTCATTATTCTCTTAATGGATTGAACTTTCAAGGAGGCCATCTAATAGTGTTGCCTATTGATATCCAAAGCAGGGATGTGAATAAGACTGATGACTATGCAGGCTATCTTGTAGATAAAATTCATAGATCTTTTAACTTTATCAAGGCATATAATAGGGTTGTCCACTTCAAATGAAGCTCTTTATTATGCCATACTATTTTATTTCCAGAATTCATTTGTGAAGTCAGATTTGTACTTCCAGGTTTGAAAATCATATTTTAAAGCAACATCTCATCAGATTTCATTTTTAGACTTGTGCATTTTGAAAATTTCATTTCCAGATTTTGTTGTGCAAATTCAATATTCTAATTTTAGGAGTCTAACAGTTGGAAATCATAGTAAAATCAGAATTTAATAATTTATGGAATTAGCATTTTAAAGTGTTTTTTGGGGTCATTAACTTCAGACTATCTTCTCTTTTGTAGGGGTGGTTGCATGCTGAATTTTTTTGGTGTAAAATATCATAATTATTAGATTTTGTTACTTGTCTATGATTAAAAATTATTGGAGTGTGAGTTTGATATTTTTTGAAGATCTAAATATTCAAGCTTGGTAAAGAAAAATCATGTCAAATAATATTAGTCCAGAACAAAATGAAGTCACTTGATAGATTGTGGGCTAGATTGAAAAGAAAGGGTGATGGGAAATGTTATTGCCCTTGCAATAATTGCAAGGGATTAAAGATGAGAAGACTTTTAATCACAACAAATGAGAAACATTATAGGCAGCATGGTCATGTTGAAGGGGGGCATGATTTTCATCCATTGGTAAGTTGTTCATTATATGTGTTTATATTGATTGAATTTGTAAATATTTATATTATTTTAACATTCAATATATATATATAAAATCATTTGATCATGATCATGGTTTATTTTTGTCTGCCGTTATTATAAAGGTGGGGCGCCCTAGGGCACATGATATGGATTATCACGGCCTAGAGAATGTGGTTTTGCAAGCGGAGGAACATGGAGTTGTGAATATCGAAGATGAAGTTAATGATCCTATGGAAGAAGATGATCATGCGCCAGAAAACATAGTTGAAGATGATGGTACAAATACATTGATCCATGATACATGTAGTGGCACAACTGATCATGTTGATCGAGATGAATTTGATGATGTTCATGATTTACCTGTACTTGAGAAGGCATACAAGCCCCTTTATGAAGGCTCCCAAACAACTCTTCTCTCTGTTGTATTGTTGCTGGTGAACTTGAAGGTTATGAATGGTTTATCCAACATAGCAATCTCATGGATGTTAAGGTATGTCATATATGTCATCTTTTTTCATCTATTTTAATTGTTGTTAGTTCATCGCTAATAAATAAAGGATGAAGTATGTACCATTAATATTCTTTATATTAAGAAATTATTTTTTGTTGTAGATTGATTGGTGAATTTTTGTTACCACCATCAAATATTTTACCTCGCTCATACCGAGATTTATCTGGCATTATGAAAGATATTGGAATGGAGTATCAAGCAATAGATGCATGTCCCAATGATCATATTATATATCATAAACAACATGAATTCGCAACAGAATACCCGAAATGTCATATCAGTAGATATCAAATAGATCAACTAACAAAAAAGGTGCCTCGCAAGGTTCTTCGTTATATTCCCATTATTCCATGCATGCAACAATTATTTAGGTGCGAAAGCTTAACACAATTTATGGATTACCATGCATGGAATAGAAGTGGAGATGACATTCTTCGAATGTCTGTGGATGGTTTTGCATTTAGGGACATGGAGGAAAAATGGCCACACCTTAAAGAAGAACCTCGTAATCTCAGGCTTTCATTGGCAGCGGACGGTGTCAATCCATTTGGAGAGCTGAGATCTATTTACTCGGTGTGGCCTATTTTTGTTATCAACAATAACATTCCTCCATGGATGTCAATAAAGAGGGAGCACATAATGTTGGCAATGATTGTTCCAGGTATTTGTTTACATCAATTTTCTTTAATGTAGTAGCATTTCATTTGTCTTATTTGTTGCATAATGACATATTTTTTCATTTAATAGTCATGTACATTAATTTATATATATTGCAGTAAAATGGTTATAATAATTATGTAATGTTTATATTCATTCAACTAGGTAAACCAAGTTAAAGATATGAATATATATATTGAGCCTCTTATCGACGAGTGACTAAAGTTATGGAATGGCGTGACTATGTATGATGTATCTAGACCAATAGGACAAAGACAATTTGAATTCCATGTAATGCTTGTATGGACAATTCATGATGCCGCAGGGCTAACACATTTTTCTGGGATGTTATAGCGTTTGATTGCATGACTTTAATGATATTTAATTTTATGAAGTAGATATCATGCATGTTTTTTAAATAATTTATTCATTATATATAATTATAAAAATTGACATATTTAATCCAATTATTTATGATTTGCAGGTCTTCAAACAAAGGGAAAATTTGTATGTCCAATTTGTGGTCCAAAGATGAAATCTTGTTGTTCAACAAGTTTAGGAAAGCAGGTGTTTGATGAGTATAGGCACTTCCTCCACATAAATCATAAGTATCAAACTACTGAAAAACATCTTTTCAATGGGAAAGAAGAGACTACATCAAAACCATGAAGAATGACACCTCGCCTATGGAAGTTGGAATTTAATAGAATTAATCGTCAAGGTTATACATCAGATCAAATTGTTTATCTATCATATATGATATGTTTTGAATTTATATTTTTATATTGTGTTGTGTTTACTCATGCTGTAATTGACAATGATTATCGTTGTTAATTTGTTTAACTTATATGCTTCATGAAGTTCATCAAGGCATTAATGGTCGGCTTCCACAGGGACTGAAAAGTTAGCCCAGACAATTTAGTAGGTTGCCCTACTATGAGCAACTACAAATTGTGCATTTGTTTGATACAATGCATATCGGAAAGAATATGACAAAAACGTTATGGAAAATATTGGATGGAAGGCATGACAAAGAAAAAATTGTCAAAATTCGTAGTGACATTCAGGAAGCCAGTCATGCAATGAAAAATTTCATTCAATTAAATAGCAATGGAGGCCAAATTAATATAAGTGCCCTTCCTTGGTTATTAACGGAGCAACAAAGCAATGCTATAAAAGAAGTCATACGAAAAATTCGATTTCCCACAAGATTTGTTGCGAACATAAACAATATCATAAAAAGAAAGGTGAATTTGGGTCAGGGATGAAAATGCATATTGGCATACCTTCATTAAGGTAATTATTCTGGTATATTATATATATATATATATTTGTATACTACATGTAATTTTCAGTGTATTATGTTTACTACTTTTGGAAAATATTATTGAAAAGATCATTTTATAATTGTTGCAGTACATTCTACCTCTATCTCTCCTAGATAACTTCGACAACAATGTCAAGCAAGTTATATATGATCTTGGAAAATACATGAGGTAAGTAGCGATATTTGTTCAATTCGTTGTATATTTTTGTTAAATTTTGTCAATATATTTGTGCCTTGAATCACTTGTAGATGGCTGTCATCTAAAGCAATCCATAAAGAAGATATAAATTATTGGAAGAGAAAAATTCCTCGTCTAATGTGTGAAATGCAAAAGTATCTACCTTCGAAATTTTTCAATGCACAAGAACACTACCTCATACACCAAGTTGAGAAGATTGAATTGTGTGGACCTGTACACACAAGGTCAATGTGGATGGTTGAGAGGCACTTAAAATTTTTGAAGGCTTTGGTTAGACAAAGAGCACATCCCGAGAGTTCTATGATGGAGGGATATATGGTATACCGGACCATGGTGTACATTACTAAATATCTTCCTAAGTTTGCAACAAAGATCCATGTAGAACGCATTTGGGATCCCAACTCCATTAAAAAAATTAAAGGGGAGTACCTGATGGGGAAAGGTAGATTGGGGAAAGTGATAGGTAATTATAAGATGGTCATGGAGATTAATTAGAATACATTTTACATTTGGTTTTTATGTATATTGTACTTATTTAATTATTAATCTTCAATATTCATCAATTATAAATTAAGGTCGTATACCGTGGTAATTAACTAATTATACGTTGTTTGTGAATTTCAATTTTTTTTGATATAGTTGGTCGAGAGTGGGATGCACTACATTTGTACATCACAAACAATCTTGATTGGATGACGGTATGGATTGAACGATGTCAACAATCTGGTCGCGCATTAACATGGGAAGGTGTGGCTTCATTGGTTAAAGAAGCTCATCATAATGGAGATTCCAGTGTTACACCAAGGGAAATTGATTTAGCATATGGTTTAAGAGATAAACAGGTACGTATAAATATATTAATCACCCATATTATTTAATTATTTTCAATTATCTTGATGTATATATATGTTGAGATTTTTTTCCTTGCATACATTCGACCAATAATAAATATGTTTATCAACTGATGATATTGCAATAAGTTTTACATGTTTGAAATATTGTAGGAGAAACACCACAAGGCTATGTGGTGCAATGGTCATAAATTTCAAATCAAAAATTTGGATGACATGAAGAAAACTTGTGACTCTGGGATAACTGCAGTCTTCCAGGTGACTAATGCTTCATCTAAAAGTGACATACATCCAGAAGTCTTGAAAAATTAATACTATGGGATTTTGGATGATATACTTCAGTGTGACTTTAAGTCCTTCAAATTATTTTTGTGTTTCGTCCTATGGTACAAGCTACGATTGAATGAAAATGATCCCGAGAGAATTTTTATTGAACATGATAATGGATTTACCATGGTTAATACAAGGTATTTTGAGCGAGCTGGAAATGAGCCCTATGTTCTTCCAAGCCAATGTGAGTAGGTATTTTACTCAGAGGTTTCAGGTAAAGCGAGTTGGTCATATGTTGCTAGACATGATCCAAGAGGAAGGCCGGTAAAGTATAATGTGGTGGAAGAAGAAGATACTGAAGAAATAGAAGATGATGTAGATGATGATCAGGATCAATAATTAGTTGATGATGTGGATAATGAAGATGTCGAAGAGGAGGAACTAGATCATGATGATATAGGAGTTAATGTTCATGAAGATGATATCCGTGTGGATGATGACATTATTGAAACTAATATCAATGATGATGATGATGATATGACCAATCCTTACAATGTTGAATCTGGATCAGATGATACAGCCAAAGATTTGGATGAAGAAGAAGATCAATGACATTGAAATGTATGAGTTATGTGATTGTATTATCTATTTGATATTAATTTATTGATAGAATTATATTTGAATTATGTGGTTACATAATTAATTTATGATGTTTTTAATTTTAATTATATTTGAATTATATTAGAATATGTTCAGTTAACAGATGTAAAAAATAAAATGGATAAACTAAAAGATGCAAGCATGAGACCAGTGCCTTGTTGGGTGTATGGAGTCTAATGAAGATCTATAAAAGTGTAATCTATGATGGCAATAATTCAAACTGTTTGGCACACAAATGTAGTTTATAACTTGTATAAATGTGCAAGTAAAAGACTGAAAAACTCTACTTGAGATAGAATGACAATCCTAGTTATGTGATTCTTCTTATTGATCCAGTTAATACTCTTCAGTTACTGTGATTGACTAGAAGGGTTTAATCTTTACTTGAAAGAACCAAATAATCACATCGCACAAATACAACAAATGTGTATCAGTAAACTGAATATATATATGCTTGATATATGAATTTAAACAGCAAAAAAGCATCAAAATGGAGACAACCAGATAACTGTATAATTCCACAAACAACTGATACCAAGATTAAGCCACAAGTTCAAAAATCTTCATTAACTTCATCAAAATTCATACATGCATTTGAGTCTTTTAAAGGAAAGTTTCATTGCAAACTATCTACTGTATCTTTCTCCTATCCGCATATATCTGTTTTACATTATGAAACATATATAAATATATCAAAATTGTGAAAGGGCACGTCCTTTCAGAAATGTCTTTTGTTTAACAACAATAAAAAACTAGAAATTATGCTCTATTAAGACATAAATAGATGTTTGATAGATAATCTCGGTAAGCTGGCCACTTGTGTGTATCAACATCCTTCAGTGCATTCCTTATGGCTATCTCCATTTTGAACATCTTCTCATTCTGTTCACATGCCTCGTCCATTGTTTAATCATTTCCTGTGGCCGTCTCTAGAATTGTTTGCATCATAATCTCTCATTCCTTCATCCATCTGTATTTTCCCTTTAGTCCCCCTCCATCTTCTAACAACATTGGTACTCCCATTTTTGTGACATTGATTATCCCCTACTCATCACCTTGTAATTCATCACGAAAGTCTTTATTTTTTTTCATAAAATGGTTTCTAGTATCAATAGCTATGTTATCAGGAGCATCCCTCTGGTTTATTTCCTAGAACTTCTCTCGGATCCTACCATCTATCCTCTTCTGTTCTTGTTGTGCAGTAAAATTGTTTGAATGTGTTCCCTAGAGCTTGCTCAACCAAGTCATTAAGTTGGTCTGCCTCTTCCTTATTATTGCAGTGAGTGCATCACATTTACCTCATGAGTACATTTTTTATTCTTCCCACTGGTCTCTTGCCTGGGAGCTTTCACCACGAGTCAATTGCTTTGTGGATCCTAGCGTGATTCCCATCATGTCTTTCAAGTGATCAATTTGTCTGAGTAGTCTCTTGTTATTAATCTTATACATTTCTTTTTCCTTGATTAGCTTTTGGATTTAGTCTTTATTTAATTTGGCCACATTAATGCCAATTTCTACTGTAGCAATGGGATCAACCTCACCAAATTTTAACATCATTACATGTCCAAAAGCCTTTTTAGTATCGATTACAACAGATTTCTTGTGTGGAGGATACATGACCCATATCATAAGTGATCCCTCATCTGGGTTATACTTAGATCCTTCATAGATCTCTATTACCCCCTCAAGAGTGAGTTTATGTGTGGTGTTACTATTCTTCATAAAACTATCAAAAACAAAAGTAGAGTTTAAATCCAACCCAGGAAAGATCATGACACGTGCATCTTCTAATAATTTCCTTCCTTTTTTAGGGGTCACCCTCTTCATTTCTTCTTCCACACTTGATTTTAAGTTATTCGGCAGTTGTTCCTCATTACTTGGTGTAATATTCTCCACTGATTCCCTTATTGATTTTCCTTTTATTTTGCACAAAAAGGTTTTAAATTTTGAGGTTTTAATGAATTCGTCATCAGCCACAAATGATTTATATGCTATTTTCCTTGTGTCAATAGCTACACTCCCTTCAACATCTGGTTCCCTGGCAACATACTTGTAGTCTTGAGTTCTCAATTTGGAAATTTTATCAATTGTACTGCTAGGCCTACCATCACCAGATGCCTCTTCATCAGAAGATAATAGTTATATATCTTGCAATCCCCTGTTATACTCATCAAGAACTTTTTCGGCTTCCTCTGCTTCCAAATTCCTGATCAAGTCATCATACAGATAGGGTATGTGATTGTATCCTCCCAAATTCATTTTATTTTTGGCAAAATCAATAACGCTTCTGGATCAAATCCTTTTCGTAGTGGACCCTTCTTCATGTTGTATTGCAGCAATTTGTTGAGAACCATGTCATATCCATCCCTTGCTAATACAGTGAAATCACTGAAGCATAATGTACTAGGCATAAATGTCTACTTTCCGAAAGAACTCGGATTCATAACATCTGAAAAGTCCAATTGCCTAGAAATCTCCAAATATTCAATCCTATCAGGCACCATCTTGGGCAGAATGAAGGGTCCATATTCAAATCCATATACTCTTATCATGGTCGCATCTTCTAGATAGTACCAGTCTCCCCAATTGTGGTTGACGAGTCCATTGAAATCCTTAAGCCTTAAAAACCTTTTTATTTCATCGGTCAATGAGAATTCACAATCATGATTGTAAAATCTATACAGTGGTTTCACAAAAAACTCTTCAAAATGTAGATAACAAGAATTAGCAAATCTACAATCCCAGGTGGCAGTCCAGAGTTGCACTGGTAATAAGCTTCCTTCCTTATCAAATTGCACAACCCTCAGTTTTTCAGGCCACATCTGCAATTCTTGTCCATAATAAAGTATCATATGCATTAGGATTGAATAAGCATCCAAGTGCAAGATAGGAGCTCCACTTTTTAATGCCATCAGTCCTGAATCAAGTACTTTAAAGATGTGTGAAGCATAATCAAAAAACCTTGAATTGTGACATTGGATGTCCACTGCAATTTCCATGGGTACAATTGACATGTGCTCAGAGGCCTCCATTCCCAGCACTTGACACACTGAAAAATATGTGTACCTCATGTAGGGTTCAAACAAATCAACATGGAACGGGGGACCATCACTATCATTCAGTGGAACTAAAACACCATCTTTCTTAGACCTGTGTAGTGGCAACCTCCAACCCTTGTACAAAGTATCCATCCTCTAGAATTCCTTTTCCAGCTCTTTAGGTACAATTTTTTCACCACACACTCCCTCTAGGTTAAAAACCTCACAGATGGGAGCTTCAGATACATGTATAAATAGTTTACCTGATGGATCACAAATAGCTTTACATTTTGGATTATAATTAGAAGCTAGAATTTTCACCAATTCTACATTTACAAATACATTGGGGCAGACTAGTTTCCCTAGGTTTAACTTCCAAGGATTGCACACTGGTTCGTATCAGTTCCTTCATTGGTAATGAAAAATAAACAGCTCATATCCCCTAATTTGGGTCCATATGTCTCATATATGCTTGCACTTGTCCTCTAAATTTTCCACTTCTACCCTAAGTTGTGCAGATCACCTAGCCTTAGGTCCTGAGCCGGGCAATTGATCAATTAAGTCCTGGTTTAACTTCCTCTCAGCTACCCATGGTTCCTTCTCTGCTTCAATTTTTTTCTTTTTTCCTCTAGGGTTTTTACACTCACTCTGTTTCCTACCTTTTGTTTTTCCTAAGCTAGTGCTTTCCATTTTTATGAATCACAAAACCAGAAATTAAATTGCAGGGAACTTACAAGTTTATTTATAATTCTTTGACCGCAAGATCCTTTTGCCCTTCGTCCGTTCCTCTGCTACTAACTTTGCAAAATTTGCTTTCAATTTCTTTTCTCAATTCAAGAAATCATCGACACATTTGGTAGTAATACTGCCATTAATGTCCTAGCTTTGAAGACGAGCATAGCTGATATTCAAATTTACCCACTATCACATCAAATGTTCTATCGGAAAGACAATTGAAACTTTGGGCGATCCTTTTATTCAGGCTTGACTAACGTTCATTAAACATTCTTTTTGTCGGGGAGACATTACATCGATATCACAAGATGAGTGTTTCGGTGATGATATTTCATTAGTGAGACAAATGCACTCGGGCTGACTCAGGGATCTTACTCCAATGGCATTGGTCTGGCCGATACAAATCCTTGTGCTTTGATCGGTGAGACAAGATAGGTTTCTTGCCAATGGAACTTCATCGATGAGACCTATATGCTCGGTATGACCTTTTCATTTCACCCCAATGGAACTTGTCTTGCCAATGATATGGGTTATTTGAATACTGTATTTTGGAGGTTTTCATGATATCAAATGGTCAAGAATGATGTGATCATATCATGTGACTATTGATGGAACTTCAAAAAAATTCTCTTTGAATTCCATTTTATCTTACCTTATGTCTTTGGTCTTTCATATTGTTTGAAAAAACCTAAGGTTGGGGTTTTTGTTTATGCTGAAAGTGTTTCTGGATTAGATGTTAATTTAATATAATATATTATAAAAATATTCAATAATATAATATATTAAATTATTTTAAAAGATAATATATTACATAATTTAAAATTAAAATATAAAATTATAATTTTATTATTTAATATATTAGATGTTATATATGTTACATATTATATTGTATATACATTATAATTATAATATGATGTTAAAATTATATATTATACATTATATATGTTACATATAGTATATATGTTAGAATATTATAATATTTTGTTAAATTAATAATATAATATATTAAAAATACATTATTTATTTGAATTTGTTATTAGATTATTTTATATATTTCAATTTATTATTTTAATTATATTTACGTCGAAGGCGTGTCCTATTTGAGAATTCCAAAGCCAATTATGAAATCAATGATCAAGAGTTCACTACAAGGAATGGATTACAGTTGATTTAATCTCGTCTGTAGAATCCTTTTAAGTATTTTTTTAATAAGTTGCTTTTCCAAATTATATTATATACAATATAATTACATTTATTATTATATAAAAAATTACATATGATATAAATTGTATAATTATAAATAAATATATTATCAAATAGTAAATATACATAAATAAAATTAATGTATATTCTTACTCAGGAAAGAAAAATAAGCGGACAAGGGAAGGGCGAAGGGATGAAGCCATTGTTGGGTGTTAGGGCTGCAACGGCTCTTTCGTTGCAGAGATGCGGGGAAGAGGCGAGGAGAGCTGGACAATCAACAGGTGTAGAATGAGGGAGAGGCAAGGGAGAATAGAATGCTAGGGGAAAGCCTAAAAGGAGCAGAGTTGAGGGAACGAAATCCCAGGAGGGGCCTCTCCTTCAAGCGATGGGAGCAACTACAGAGGCGGCTAAAACTATTATTCTGTCGGTCCTCTTGTAGGAGGAGTTGGAGGAAGAGGTATTACATAATGTTAATATTTTCTCTCAACTGGGATTGATAGGACGTTTTAGGGGTTTTCGGCCTCGTCTTTGTGATTTACATAAGTGGATTTTTGAGCACTGGGAACCCATTGTGGACGGGTGCATTCAAATCCACCCAGCTTCCAAGGGTTTGTTTACTGTTGTCTTTGAAAATGTGGCTGATAGGAATAAAGTTTTGTGTGATCACTTCTGGAGCTAGGAGGAAAAATATGCTCATTCCCTAAAGCCCTGGCATCCGGCTTTTAACCCTGCTACATAAACTTTTGATAAAGCTCCTCTTTGGGTAAGACTCCCAAACTTCCCTCTCCATTTTTGGTTTGAGTCTTGCTTAGAGGCTATTGGAAATTCTTTGGGGGATTTTTTGGTGGTAGATGAGAACTCCTCAAATCTCTTCCATTCCACCTATGCATGAATTTTAGTGGAGATGGATGTTTCGAAGGTTCTCCCTAAATAGGTGCCAATAAATACCTCCAAAGGATGTTGGGTACAACCCTTGGATTATGAAGGGGTACCTTTTCATTGTAAGAGATATTTTCAAACTGGACACATTGCTGCAAAATGTTTGAAGCCCAGATGGTCAAAACCAACAACTTGGTGGCAGGACGTCTCACATAAGCACTATGCGGTGGAGAAGCAGAGAGGAAGCATGGAAGAGCGGGTTAAGAACAGCTCTTTGGCGATGGGAAAATCTGATTTTCCTAAGTCTTCAAATCAAGTTGGGGGGTTGGGCAATGCAAAGGTTCTCAGCTTGAACGGTGAAAGGGAAATAAGTCCAAAGAATGATAGAGTTGAGCAAAACAAACATGGCGCAAAAACTCTAGAGTGTAGGGAGAAATCAAGGTTGTTGAAGGTGCAGAAGAAAGGGGAACGTCACGGGGAGGTAGATGGGCAGAATCGACAGGCAATGGTTGAAGAACAGGAAGTATTGTAATACCCCTCCATTTTGATTCTTGTTCAAGTTGTTTTATGCTATGTTTGGTTGCAATTACTTTGATACTAGATACATTTTGTTATGATGTTTTGATCGTTACTATTGAGTGACAAATATTATTGTGGGATGTAGTTATCTGATTATTGTTTCACATGCATTTTGGATTAATGATGTTGTAGAGTTAGCATGAGATATTATTATGAGATTATTGGAATTATGATGGAAGTGTCAGGTTTGATGAGTGTATGGGTGAAGAGGACGAGTTCGCTTCACTCGCTTGTGAGCACCCTGCGAATCCGTAATTCCTTCTTCACGGTGTGTATTATATGCTGGATATATTGTATGATGTTGTTTACTTGGTTGCAGGATTGCAGGTACATGACACCGACTCCACCTGGCTTCACAGATTTGAGCGTATCGATCCAACGATTAAGTTGAACGGGAGATAGTAGCTAGGTAACATGTGTCAAGTTTACACCCTAGCCTTAGTGTGTCGTCAGTCGTGTGTGTCGAGTCATTGTCTGTCTTGCTTTGATGTTATTTAATTCTGAAGCATTCTTGATTTGGAAATAGATACTTAGAATAATTGCATTTAAATCATGTTGATGATTATTTAATTTAAATAATGCAATGTGGATAAAAATTTATATTTAAATTAATTAATTATATTTAAATTATTTAATTAATTAAATTTAATCCATGGGGGTTGAATTTAGTTATTAAATAATTAAATTAATTAATTAAACGTGATGCAAGAGAATGAAAGGAAATAAAAGAATTGAAATTAATTTTGGAATTTAATTTAGACGTGTGGGAATTAAATTGGAAATTGTAATTAAATGTTTATTTGAGAAATTGGTTGCAACTTTGGAAATTAATTTATTATTTGAAATTGCATTTTAAATTGAAAGTGGGTTTTTGAAAAGTGAAATTGAAATTTGAAATTGAAATTGTGAAAATTGAAATTGAAATTGAAATTGAAATTGAAATATCTAATTTGCATGTAATGTGAATTAGGGTTGAATTAGGTATTTTTGATTTATAAGAATATATGTTTTAATTTTAGGGCAGAAAGTTTTTAGAAAAATACATTTTTACAGCAGGGAAGAAATTTTGGAAAATTTGCACAAGGGTTTGAAGAAAGTTTGATTGTAGAATTGATTGAAGGAAAGATTGTTTGCATTTGTTTGGATTTTGGATTGGATTCATTGGAGGATTGAAGAAAATTCAGGAAATCTTTGGAGGAGGCTTGCATCAAAAATTCATCTCTTCCTGTAGCTTCTTGTACCAGGTTTTCCTCTTTGTGTTTTATTGTTCTTGATTTTATTTTTTTTTTAAATAGTAGTGATTAAAGATTTGTTTGTTAAATTTGTTTTAGAAAACAAACTTGATATTAGAAGAAAAGAATTAAATAAATTTACAGCCTTTGCTTGTGAAAATTCTTGAGTGAAAATTATGGAAACCTTAGTTGAATTTAAATTATTTGGAGAAATTGATTTTATTGTTATTGAAATCAAACATAGAGATTGAACAATGCATTTAGAATGTTTTTAGAAAATGAAACTTTTTGTTTATTATCAAAAAAATGATTTTAAAATCTGCAGTATAGTTATATTTTCATGGTAAAATGGTCTGATTGCGTCACCTATAACTTTATTTTCACAAACTGGGTTTTCAATAAATTTAAAAGGTTTTTGCATTTTGAAGTTTTCTTACCCCTGTCCAAAAATTGTAAATACTCATATCGTAATTTTTGAGTTATGCTTAAAATATGAGACTGTTGTTAAGTTATTTTCCCATGGCTGTTCTGAAAATAAAATAATAATAAATTGATATTTATAAATTTTAATATTTTATGTATTGTTATTATAATATTAAAATATTATTTAATAATATTTTATATTATAATTTATAATACTAAAGTATTATATTTATTTATATTATTTTAAATAAAATTTGTATATTAGATTAGTGGAATTAAAATTATAAACATATGGAGAAATTATTGTTATTTTAAAATGGCTTGTTAAAGTTTAATTGAAAGAGTTAAACATTTGATTTAAATAATGCAATATATTATTGAATAGAGATTTAAAATTGGATTGATTAGTGTATATGGAAAATGGATAGAGAAACAATATGTTATTATATTGAAGTGATTGAATGTTTTAAATAGAAAAGTGAATGAGATGTAAGATATGGTTAAGAAATGGAAAGAGTTTACTTGCATGGATTTGTGTGAATTTAAAAGTAAATTAAGAAGTTGTTTTATTGACGAAGCAA